>JALQPE010001977.1:0-192006 GCA_030407315.1 Asparagopsis taxiformis
AAAAAAACGTAAATATTTGCAATTTCGGAATTGCCACGTATACTACATTCTTGATTAAAGAAGGTCACAACTTGGCAGCGCAATTCAATGTGGTTCGGGCGGCAAGCGTCCTATTGAACACATCCTTTCGCTCATTGCTCTGCCTGGCGAACATCAGCGTATTGATTAGCTCGCATCCGTTGAAATGCCCTATCCCTCTTATCCACCATTGCCTTCGTGTACGTTGTAACAACAGCACACAGCACAGCACACACCATTTCGAACGTGAACGATTTCTCCGCATCCTGCGCAATGCGGAGACGTGTCCCTGTCCTTCTCAGGAGGCGATCTTCTCGATGTCCTTGTCCCTGGCTCAGAAGCCCATCGACGATGCCCTTGACCTCCTGCATATCGGTGTTTAGCATGGAGACAGTCTTGGCGACAATTCCGAGAGTCTCGCGTAATTGAATGGTGCCTCTTCTCGACGGCATCCTTTTATCACTCAGGGCTTCAGCTCTGCAGTGATGTTCGAAAAGCCCTCACGCGTTATTCGAAAAATGCAGCGATGTCACGGAGGTTTCGGGATTCATGTTGAACTTGCAATTGGAGTTTGCTATAAAAGGAGAAGTGCTTTGAGGAAGGGTGTCACGCTTAGTACAGCAGTGTTGTAGCAAATATCATTCCAGTGGATGCATCCATCCTGTTCTACTCTACATAATAATAATGCTTCTCGGTGCTCCGTAACGGTTATTTTTCATAATTTAGTGGTGGATGGTGCGTATTCTTTTCCTTTGCTACCACCCACGTCCTGTGAATACCACACCTCGCTACCAGACTGACGTCTCCTACTCGACACTTTCAATGCAAAGATAGATAGGTATAATGAAATGCTAACTCAAAATTATAATATAGTCTACTCTGTACTTTCTCTCCTACGGTGAGACAAACGAGATATGTTCAATCTTCCCTATCTTTCTTTCTACAACGTCCTATCAGCATCTAGCTTCCCCGCACCCAACTATCTGTAAAGCACCATCACAATTACTATAGTCGTATTCCACACACCATTCCAATATTTACCTTCACACTAACACTATGCTCCATATTTCCTCTAAGTCCACTCCACCAGACAATGCTGTCAACCAATGCACGGTACTACCCGCAGACAATACAATTTGCTATCTAACACTACTGTCTACAGATTTCCCCAGACAGGCAGTAATACAATACAATGTACTGCCTCAGACAGTAAATGTACTGTCTGCACATACTGTCTGGCGGCAACACTTCCAGACAGTAAAATTTACTGTTCTGGACAGTAAATTTTACTGTTTTTGGTACTGTCCAGATTTCGTGCCAGTTTACTGCTGCAGCAGTATTCTGAAATTTCCAGACAGTAAATTTTACTGTCTCCGCGCACTGTCTTGGCCAGACAGTAATTTTTACTGTCTCAGACAGTAAATTTACTGTCTTTTTTCATTCCCAACACCGTAGTGTAGTCTCGTAAGAGAGAGAAGGTATCGCTACCCGGAGGGGCGTTGTGCGATTATAGCGCTCACGCGAGGTGCGTATTAATGGAGCAAAGTGACGTAATCCGTCGAGCTGTTGGCTAACCCTAAGGTTGTCCCTGAGAGGGTTAAACACTAGGTATGCAAACACTGTTCCAATGGGTCGTAATTCCACTTGAGTTTACGTTACTCTAGAAACCGTGCCTACTGGCTATTCCAGTGGCACTTTTATACTAAGTCTACTGTAAGCTAGGGTTAGTGGTTAGGAATAAATATCCAGTTAATGACCAATCAGAACCCAATTACTGGCGCTCGCCTACCCGCGAGGTCATCGCCAATAGGCTTACATTGTAATGTATGGCTGATCAGCCTAAGTTAAAATTTGCCCCTTGTGGGGTCTTGGCCGGGGCCGATAGGCCCGAGTGGGGTATTTGCAGCCTTGCGCTTGTCCCAATTACAGGAAACACGCCCAGTTGGCTAGTGCCTTGTGATTGGCACATCCCTTAAGTGGGTACCCAATAGGGAAGTGACACGCTCAGATTGAGAGGACCGCCAGGCGGTACGACAAGAGGATCGAAAGGAGAAGAGTGGACAGAGAAAAATAAAGGCAAAGGATACGCAGGAAGAGATGACGCGCGGGGACGCGCTGTGATGTTAGTCGGGGGGAGTGTGGTGCAATTTATGCCGCTAATGCGAACGCGGGTTGAAGCGATATCGACGAGTTGAGTCCGCGTGCATCCGCGCTGAGTTAGTTAGTAAGCGAGCGTACGCGTGGCGAACCGATTACGTGTCACGGTGCACCTGCGCGAACGCGTGCGATTGCGAGCCCGGCGCCACGTGTAGCGATTTCTACGAATTTCCCTTTATTTCCCTTTTTGGGTTTTTTATGACGAAAGTCTTTTTCCCAAATATTTCCCTTTTTGCGTGTGAGCGAGCGGCCGCCGGCCGCGTAAGGACAGCCTGTCCTTTAGTAGTTAGCTAATAATGGTCGTTCTACTTCGCACCTTACCAATAAACAGCCAGCATCTTCGCAGCTACGAGTTAAGCGTTTAGCGAATCGCGAGGACCGATTGCGTTGAAACGTTGCGTGCGGGTTGCTCACGATCGCCGACGTTCGCGTGCGCGCTGCGCTATAAACCGATCGTCGAACCGCGTCGCACCGCGATAGCGCGCGTTGCGTCGCACGCCACTAGGCCAGGGATTTACGACCCTTGTGTGGACCGCGTTATGCTCGAGTTTACTCGGTGATCTCACCCTGAGATCACGGCTTGCGCCGGCCCGCGAATCCCGTGTTGCGATCGTTCCCTACGCGTTCCGCCGTTGTACCACCCGTTCGCCAGCGCGACCGAGCGACGCGCGAAACGCAAGTTCAACCAGCGCGTTACAGTTCACCTCGCCCTGACACGGTTGCAATTCTAGAACTCCCTTAGCGATCGCCATCCCGGCTGGTCCTACAAGTGGTGCACTGAAGTGGTGGTAGTGTGTGACGGTGATACACGGGTGTCAACGGACACTTAGTGTGTGAGGGGAATGACCAACGGTCGAGAAGGAAATGAAGGGGAGCTGATACAGCGTGAATGGTGGTCTTCCAAGCAGGATGAGGGTACCTGATAGGTGGAAAAGGGGTGAGTGGGCACGTGAACCACGAGAGGCACGTGCAGGTAAGAGACCCTGGAAGGGCAGAGGAGAAGCTGATACAGCGAGATGGCGATGCCCAGAGGCGCTGGTACAGCGGTAAGAGTAGGGCCGTACTTGTGCCACGCACTATAGCCACAGGCGGAGTAGGCAAACAGTTACTGCGATCCGCAGGATGGGAGCGAAGCGACACGATCAGGTCCGGTGGTACACCAAGTGGCCGAAGACTCCTGATAGATGGGCACGCGCGCCACAGGCTGCGCGTGGTAAGGGATAATGCTGATACAGCGGGTGGAGTGCCAAGGGCAAACACTGGATCAGCGACGAACGGGTACCGGAAGGATGCCAAGTACTATAGCCAAGGGAGAAGCAGGCTGACTCAGACGGCGAAACGCACCTTGGGAGCAAAATGACAACCGAACTTCCGGTACTTTACAATCGAAGAACTAGGCGATCCGCCGTCGAATAAATTCTATGTTACAGCACGGTGGTCAGCCCTGAGTGAACTTCTACGGTTGTCAGTGGATAGACTAAATACTGGTACAGTAGGGCGGTCGGAAAACCCTAAGTGGCCGGGGGGACCGAATGTGGTAAACCCACTGTTAGTGTAGTGTACGACAGTTAGTGCTGGTGTAAAACTTCAGTGTACCACTGAGTCCAAGTGTACTGCGTTCAGTGATTCACTGTGGACGGGTAAAGAATCCAAAATATGGTGGGAATTAAAGTTTCAAAAATATATGCAAAATATTTGGTGTTTCACCGTACAAGGCGGTTCGCCTCGTGTCATTGCACCACACAGACGAATCAGTTGAGTGACCAGGGTCGGTGCGGTCCGCGCTATAGCCAAAGACGAAGCAGGCTTCCATGAGACTGCAAAACGATATTTGGGAGCACATCAATAACTAAGTCCGATTGGTTGGCGGGGGGTCCTGAACAAGCACAATGGCCAGGACAGAAAGCTGATACAGCGGGGAATGGGTTCCAAAAGCAGGCTAGACACTATAGCAAAGTCGAAGCAGACAGCAATGAGACTGCGAAACGCAAGTTGGGAGTGGCTCGCAACCATACCTCGGGATGGGCACCAGGCGGCGAAGACACTTGATTGAGGAGCACACGCACCACCGGTGACGTGGGTAGGGGCAATGCTGATACAGCGCCCCGACATTGGGAAGCTGAATCAGCGAAAAGGGGCACCGGAAGAGTGCCAAGCACCATTACCAAGGAAGAAGCACACTGAATCAGAAGGCAAAAACGCACCCTGTGGGTAGATTGGACACCGAGCTTCCGGCTGGCTTTTACAATCAAAGGACATGGCGGTTCGCCTCTAGTTAAATACTAAATTACATTACATGGCTTTTAGTCCTAAATGTCCTTGTGGTTGGTGTCCAATAGGTAGGCTAAATACTGATACAGTAGGGTGGTCGAAAAAACCCTAAGTGACGGGTGCGCGGCGGCGCTGGCCCACTGTAAATACGGTGTAAACTGTTAGCTGTAGTGTACAATTCAGTGTATCACTAGCGTCACGTGCCACGTGTTCAGTGATTGCACTGCTGTTAGAATAGATAGCCCAAAATAGTTTCGAAATAAAAGAATTGGGTAAAGTGCCCAAAATTAGAGGTGAAACACCTAGCTGTAAGCGCTTCGGCAAGTGGCATTGCACTACAATTGGAATCCCGATGTTACGAATTACCATATAGAGAGGAATGTGCGGTGCAGTTCACCAAGATATTTTCAACTGACCGGAGGGTCATGAAGGGCGTTCTATCACTACTCTTCGACAATTTCTCATCAGTTCAAGAGAAGTTGTTCCCGAAGAAAGCATAGTAGGGTGTAACGAACTGAAGCTGATGCCAGCAATGGCCAGCATAAACTAGTGTATTCTAGACACTACAAGTTGCACTAAGTTTACTCATATACTATAGGCTGCTAGAAAGTAACTTGCTGTTACGCCTAGAAGTATCTAGTTGGCTATGTCATCGAGTGATGTCATGATGGCATCATGTTAGATTTATTTTTGATGACATAATTTTATTTTGATTAGTATTTTCTAGAATTAGTTCGACATCGAACTACAATTCTATGGTGGATATAAAAAGGCATGGTCAACTCCGGTCTTGGGGGATCGGAGGCATCATCGATCATTCAACGAAAACAACTACCACTCAGCTATCCCGTATACACATTCGTTTCATTGGTAGCATCGCTTTCTACGGGCGCACTGAGTGAGCAGTTCGGCAAACGCCGGCCGACTGCAAGCTCTTGGCTGAAAAGCCATCGTTGGGAGTTATTGAACACCTGAGGGCAGGAGTGCCAGGTGTAAGAACTGTAGTGTCTGCTACCCCTTGAGCAAGGGTAAGTTACCTGCGGGCAGGAAGGCCAGGTAACTAAGGGTCTACAGGAGGGACTGTAAGTGGTCAACCCGAGGGCAGGAGAGCCGGTTGTACCTGAGGGCAGGAGGGCCAGGTGGTGTCTGAGGGCTGGAGAGCCAGACATCCCACTTACAGAGCCTAGATCGGAAGTCTAGCTTCCTGGAGGGATTATTGATTCTCAAGACTATCCTCTGACCAGTCCTGTGCTGTCGCCAATTGTATTCCCTATACATCCTATTCCACTTGTTGGCTGTTAGCTAGGTGGACCGACAGGGTCACGGATGCGGGTAACGCAGGCTTGATAGGGGTAAGGACTTGGACTAAGAAGGGTGGAGAGGAGATAGGAAAACTCGAGGAAAGTTGGGTACGGTCTACTCGAGAGAAACTTCTTATAGGGTAAGGACACCGAAGGGTTTATATCGTAAACTGGTGGGGATATCCCGAACGGATCGTTGAACCACATTCCCTGGGGTGGGTGTGATCAGAGTGCTGAAATTCCTCTCTCCACGGGTAGAGGGACCCGTCGTCAAAGGACGAATCCTTTCAAAAAAATTGGAAACTGGAAATTTATTGTTGAAGAAGAAAGAAGTTTTTTGGTTTAAGTTTGGGAAGAACACTGTCATTATGTCGTTTTTGAAGCCCAATAAGCCCCCGAATTCGATGGAACGCGTGATGCGTTTACTGTTCGGACGTGGCTACACTCTGTTGGAAGGTACATTTCTCTCATTCAGGTAGCTCGGATGCAGAAATATCCGATAAACAAGCTAATTGATTTCGCTTAGACGTTCATGGCAGGGGTGGCTGCCAACTGGTGGTTTACCGTTGTCAACGGAGCGAAAATGCCTGATTCTTGGAGGCCTTCTCAAACCTGGTTATTCAAGAGTTCGTTCCTCAAGATAGTGCTGTAGAGCCCGCGATAAGCTCAGCAAGTTGAAACAGAAAACAAGCGTTCCTGCCTATCTTTCGAGTTTAGGAACATCGTAATCAATATCCAGGATATGAGTGAGGGTGATGTAGTATACGTGGCAATTCCGAAATTGCAAATATTTACGTTTTCCGCGGAATTCGAATTTCGGCGGACACGACCGGCGACAGCAATGCACGAACATTGCTGGCGCATGCGCGCGCGCAACCGGCACACGTGTGCAACGAACGTACCGGCAACGGCCAACGGACCAACGGGTCCCTACGTGTGACCACAAGGTTCTTTCCCAGTCGGGGACGTTACGAGCAGTGTTTACACTGTAAAGCGATGCCATCGTGGCTATATAGGTATTGGCATCGTGCCGGGAGGGAAAGAGGACAATACATCGAACGAGCAACGGCTCTAGTCTACGACTGACTTCTACGTTTTACGTTTACGTTCTGCCTAGCGAGGCTTCGTCTCCGTCGAGCTGCGTACTCCCTACCCATCGCCGCACGTAGGGCTGATTGCGTGTAGTGCCTCCGGGCTTGGTTGAGAGCGCCTCCGGTGACGTACCACCTCGTTTGCTAACGTAATCCTCGCGTGGATTGTTGCGTCGTGACGCTCGTGTGTACTCGCTAACCTATCTCTACCGTTCTACCTAACATACAGTCAAAACACCAGCGGGTGGACTGTTCGTTTCGTTTCGTAAGGACAGCGTGTCCACTAGCTCGTACCAGCTACTACGTCTAACGAACTAACGTTCCACACTGGTCTCTCGACCTAGAAGTTGCTACGAGCATAACGACAACCAACGAGGTTGAGCTCTTTTACGTTAACGAAAAGCTACGTGCTACAGACGACGGTCTATGAATTACGCTGTGTCGAATTCCAGCGCGTCGCCCAGGCAACCGTTGCCAACGTCAGCGGACGCCGAAGCCGACGTGGCCTTGTCAGCAGAAGCGATCTTCGCGACTGATCGATCTACCCCGCCGGATATCGAGGCGATCGGCCAGTTACCACGTACGGTAAGCCCGTTTGAGTCCGTGAGTATGGACCCCGCAACGCGCGGTCAGCTCAACGAAGGGAACGTGACTCCCACGGCACTACGTGTAGTGTACGAAGACCTTCGAGGTCACATCGAAAGGGCGAGCGACGCGGCCGTCGACGAAGCCGTAAGGCAGAGACTCGGAGTCTCGGAGCGCGAAGCTCTTGCGTTACGTGAACGCTCAGCGACCCTCGAACGGGAAAACGAAGATTTACGAAACCGCCTCTCCGCCGTGGAGGGAAGACTCGACTTGTTTGTTGTAGTATTCAACGAAATCGTCGCCGGACGTTCCGCTCCGCCGAGCGGAAGCGATTCGAATTACGAAGAAGGCTCGCGCGCCTATAACTCGCAATCCTCCCCGGCCGTTCCGGGAGGATACCCACCAACACCCAGTCCGACGACCCCGACCACGTACGGAAGGGGGCGACAGTGCAACGAGCCATCGCCAACCCCAACGAGACGCCACGAAGGCAATTACGTTTTAACGGAACCCCAGACCACGCGCGGTCGGCGGACGCAGCACGAGCTGCACAATTCGATACGAGAGCTCCCCCGCCACGTGAGACGTACATTCCGTGGCTGGGAACGTTCGGCACGACGGACACGCGAGTCCACGAAGACGAACGTGCCAACGCGGTACGCTTACCAGGGAACGCCCTCGGACCCGTTTGCCACGCGTTGGCAGAGCACACGACAATGCTCGACGCATTTGCGAACGTGGTGTCGTACCGCATGTACCGACTTAACGATGTACGTGAACATCTCTACGTGAACAGAGTCAAAGCGTACATAAGCTCAAACGTGAGCTGGAGGGACTTTTCCCTACGTTAAAGCCGTTCTCCGGCCGGAATCCGATTACGTTACTCGGATTCCTCGCCCAAATACGTGATGGGTTCAGCACACTCGGAGTGTGCGAGGGAGTGGCAGTACGTGCGCTGCACTTCTTCCTCGAAGGGGACGCCCGACGGTTCTACGATTCCCAGTGTACGACTGGTGTGATCACGACTGATCCGACGAAGAGGTTCTCGTGGCCTCACGTGATCAACGCGTTGATCAAACGATACCTGCAGGACGACGTGCTGCAGGAGGCCTACGAAAAGGTCACGATAATCACGCAGAGTCCTAACGAGGACGAGAATCAGTACGCTGATAGACTCGACACCGCCACGCGGGCGTGTAACTACGTGTTTACGGACCGACTCCTCGTTCACCACTACGTGCGTGGTTTGCTGCCCTCGACGCGGGCAGCCGTGACGGAACGACTCCGGTCACTCCCCGAACGAGAGAGGAACGACCTCACCGTTGTGAGACGATTGGCGACGGCCGAAGGAACGACCTTCCGTGCACGTACGGCAGCTGTCGCGTCAGCCGCGAAACCGAAAGTGCGGTTTCCGGTGAAGCCTACGTTGGCTATTTCCGACCACGAGTCGAGGAAGTTCGCGGACTACGATGAGTCCGCGTACTTACGTAATGAACGGGCTAGCGAGCCCAGTTACCACGATGGTAACCCGAACATCCCCGCGAGGGATGATGACGACGTATCGCTCGCTGCGGCTCACGTTGCCGAGAACTTGGAGGCGATCCTCTTCACGAACGGGCCGCCGCCCAACGATACGAAAACGGCAAACGAAAAGCCGGACGAGCTCGAAGCTCGATTGAACCGTCCATGCGAGGACGTGCCGAAGCTCACGAGCGAGCAGACGCAATTGGCGCATTCCGTAATCCCGAATGATTACTGGACGCTGTCGTGTTGGTCATGCCGCGAAGATGGCCACTCGACGTTTACGTGTCCGCACCTGACGCCAGATCAACGGATCTTTTTCGCGTACAAGTACTACCTCTTCCACGTGAAGAGCAACCCCACGTCAGGCTGAGTACTTCCGCCAACGAATGGCCAAACAAAACCAGGAACGACCTGGTGAGCGAGGGAACGTGACCTCGCGGAGGTACGGCACGCCGCCTACGATACTCCGAAACCCCAATCGTGACGGGGGAAGGCCCTTCGACAGGCGCCGCGGCGACTTTCGTAATGACCGACGTGACCCCCGCCCGTGGGCGAACGAACGAAATGGCCAGCGTAATGGCCGCAGCGGAGTCTACGTGACGACTCCCGCTGACGAAACACCACCCGAGGTGGAGACGAGTCACGATGACGAACGAGCTTCGTGGGCTCACGACGACGACGTGTCGAACGGCCTCGCGCCAGAAAACGACCAGGCGATGTAGGTCACGAGCCACCCACATCGCCTGAACCCTTACGTGAAAGGGGGACGACCGACGTCGATGATTGGTCCTCCGCAGGCTCACCGATGAACGAGAGTTACGTAAAGCTCACGGCCGCGAAGGCCAACTCGAGTCACACGACACCCGACGTGGGGGAAGAAACGAAGTCCGACGGGACGAACGAACCTCACACGAAGAGGAAGCCTCGCAGACGAGCGAGACGCGCTACCCGGAAGCACGACGCTTCCGAGCGCGAGAAAGCCAAGCACGCGGCTTATACGAAGCGTGTCGACGCAAAAGAAGCCATACGGGCTCATACGGTGAAGCGACGAATCGCTAGCGAAGACGCAGACCGCGCGCCGGTCAGGACCGAACCGTTGGTCCTCGACGGGCATACGTGCCTACTTGCGTCGAAGCATTATATCGTATTCGGAACGATCGGACTAGACCTCAACGTGATGAGGGCGATTACCATCGCGATGGATACGTGCAGCGGCTACAACTTGATACGAACAAGTTTACTACCCTACGACTGGGTCGACCGCTGTCTACGTGACGAAGAGCTGCCGAAGCTCGGAGACGCCAACGGGCGACGTTTGCCTATCGAAGGCGCCATCCTGCTTCGTGTCAGGCTTGGGAACTCGCTATTCCGCGTGAAATTCTTCGTAGCCAACACGCTGGCTGTCCCCGTCATAATGGGCACGTCGTTCATGTCGAAGCATGTCGATGCTATACGCTGTCGAGCGCAAACGATCGAGCTCCACCGAGGAGATACGATACCCATTATCGCGGAGGGGGATACGACGACTCCATACGAGGAGGGGGAAGAGACGAATCCAAACGTGGAGCCCCCGAAACGCCGCGAGCGTAACGCGGCCGCGAATCGGCCGAGCCGAACGTTCTCGGTTCGCCTGACGAAGTACACGCGTGTACCGGCGATGTCGCAACGGACCGTCAACGTGACGACGGACGCGACCGGACTCGTGTTCCTCGAACCGAAAGCGTCGGTGCAATTCCGGCATGGGCTGCGCATAGCCAACGGAGTGGTCGACGTAGGACCGAAAGAGACGTTCTCTATCATCGTGTCGAACTTCACGAAAAAGGACCGCGATTTGCCGAAAGGCGCGACGATTGCGTACGCGGTACGCTCCCCGTTGGGAATCGTCCCACTCAAACGTGAGGGCGGCGAAGCCCTCGCGAAGGTTTTGAACCTACCGCTAGTCGACGCGACGACGCGGACGAATACGAACGGGTTGGGCGACGAAACGCCAGACCCGTTGGTCAACGAAAAGGGGAACGAGCCCGCCACGAATTGGCAGTCGACAATCGATTTGTCGCACCTCGACGACGAGGATTTGCGAAAGCGCATCAACGAGATGCTAGCCACACATTCGTCAATGTGGACGTGCGGACGCCTCGGCGAAACCAATGCTACGGAGCATCGAATCGAACTCGAACCGGGCACGCGGCCCATACGTTCAATGCCCTATCGACAGGGTCCGGCTCTACGTACGATAGCCGAGGAGCAGATCACGAAGATGCTCAACGAAGGGGTTATCGAACCCGCGTCCAGCGAATGGGCGTCACCAATCGTGTTGGTGCCGAAGAAGGACGGATCCTTACGTTTCTGTGTCGACTACAGGCGTTTGAACGCGAAAACGATCGCTGATTCGTACCCGCTTCCTCGTATGGAAGACTGCTTTGATTCGTTGGGCGACGCCGCCATCTTCAGGACACTCGATTGTAACGCCGGTTACTGGCAAGTGCCCGTCTCCGCCGATGACCGTGATAAGACAACGTTTACGTCTTTCATGGGAACGTATCGCTACGTGCGAATGCCATTCGGGCTACGAAATGCCCCCGCTACGTTTCAGCGGACGTTGGACATAATCCTCTCCGGAGTACGTTGGCAATCGTGCCTTGTTTACTTAGACGACGTAATCGTCTTTTCGAAAGACCTCGAGTCTCACCTGGGTCACGTTGACCAGGTGCTTTCCCTGCTACGTGCAGCGGGAGTAACGTTAAAGCTCACGAAGTGCTCGTTCTTTCAACCACGAGTTGACTACCTGGGGCACGTGATCACCCCAGGGAAGCTGCACGTCGCAGCTCGGAACAAGGAAGCCTTTCGTACGGCTACGTTCCCACGAGACAAGACGCAATGTCGATCGTTTTTGGGCGCGGCCAACGTTTACCGCCGTTTCGTAAAGGCGTATGCCGAGATCGCTCGGCCACTCAACACGATGTTGAAGAAGGACGCTTCCCCCGATTGGACGAACCCAACGGACGCGCAAACGAATGCGTTCGAAACGTTGAAGACAATACTGGTGTCGCCACCAGTATTGCACCTTCCGAAGGCGGGACGTCCGTTCATGATCGATACCGACGCGTCGGCGTATCAGCTGGGAGCTACGTTGCTCCAGCAGCAAAACGAGGATAAGCCCAACGAATGGGTGCCGATTGGGTACTGGTCGAAGACCCTTAACGAAACCGAACGTGGTTACTCGGCGACCGAGCGCGAGTGCTACTCCATCGTCTGGGCGATAACGTCGCTCCGACCCTACGTAGAGGGTCAGCGGTTCACCGTACGTACGGACCACGAAGCCCTACGTTGGCTGATGACGTTGACGGACGCGTCCGGACGACTACTACGATGGAGGCTACGCGTTGCCGAATTCGATTTCGAAGTTACGTACAGGCCTGGGCGCGTGCACCAGGTACCTGACGCTTTATCACGTGTGATATCTACGTATGACGACGGTCGGCCCGTCGACGATGACGTACCATCGTACGGGGACGCGGTCCTCGTGACGACTCGCAGTCGGCGACCACCCACACGAAATGGGCAGGGGCCATCGACGTCCGCACGTAAAAAGGCAACGAATGCCAGGGGTCACAACGACCCGTCGAACGAGACTCGTGATGAACGAACATCAGCCACGACGGCTGGCCACGAGGAACTCGAGTTCAACCGCGACGCGTCGCTCGATGACGTTCTTGACGAGGAACCGGATTTCCTCGACGAACAGCGCGCTGCTGAAGACGATTCGGCACGCGTGCCACCAGCTGACGTTCAGCTTCCCATTACGAGGGACGAGCTTATCGAAGCCCAACGCGAGGACGCGTTCTGTCAAACGATACTGACACGACAGTCCGACACGCAGGACGCTGCATTCTTCGAAGGCCACGATGGCTTACTCCGACGCCGGAACCCTCACGACGAGGAACGTACACAAATCGTTGTGCCGGCTTCGTTACGGCCGCGGCTGCTGGAGTTAACGCACCACCACGTCCTCGCTGGACATCCCGGGCAAACGCGTATGTACTATACCCTACGGAGGACGTACTACTGGCCCGCGATGGCCGCCGACATCCACGCAACGGTACGAAACTGCGTCGGATGTGCGAAGAACCGCGTGAAGCTTCGCAAACGGACGAACCCGTTACGTTTATTTCCGGCTACGGAGCCGCTGCGAGACCTATGTATCGACATACTAGGTCCGCTTACGAAGACCACGCGTGGTAACCGATTTATCCTCGTTATAACGGACCGCTTCACGAAGCTAACCAGAGTCGTACCTCTACGAAATATCGATTCCGCCATCGTGGCGAGCGCGTTCGTCAACGCGTGGGTCTTCTCGTATGGACCCCCACGGACGCTCATAAGCGACAACGGAAAGCAGTTCGCTGCTAAGTTTTTCCAGCGCGTCTGCAACGAAATTGGCGTAACGAACGTCTTTACGTCGACGTACCACCCCCAAACGAACGGACAGGTGGAGCGCTACAACAGGACGATCCTGGCGATGCTGCGCAATTACGTGAACGAAAAGCAGAACGACTGGGATCGATACGCATCGGCGTTAACGTTTGCGTACAACACGCATGTGCATTCGAGCACGGGCACGACGCCCTTCGACTTGATTCTCACGAATCCACCGCCACCGTTGGCGCTACACACGTCGGTAACGAACCGCGAACTACCCGACGGGGGAGGGCGAGCCACTTACGTTCGTGAGCTCGCCACAACGATGGACAACGCGTATCGAACGCTGAAGGCCGCGCAGGCACGTTATAAACGTAACTTCGACAAACGAGTCCGTGTCTCGAATCGAAACATCCGCGCGGGAGAATACGTATTCATCGACCCGACGGACGGGACCACGAAGGGCACGAAGCTCGGCAACCACGCGTTGGGACTGTTCCGCGTACTACGTAACGACGTACGGACGTTCGTCATCCAACGAGGAGATGTAGTTGAACGTGTCAACTCGGACCGCGTTGCGTACGCGCCAACGCCGGCGAACGCGCCCCCGCCGGAGCCATACGATGCCACTGAGGCAGACCTCGACAAGAACCGCGACGGTCCGGCGTATGTAGTAGACGACCTACTCAAACATCGCGTAAACGAAGATGGCACCCTAGACTTCCTCGTGAAGTGGGTCGGGTATCGTACCCCTACGTGGGAGCCCCGCCGGAACGTATCCGAAGAGAGCGTCTTTCGATACTTCGCACGCGTGCGACGAGCAACAACGTGAAAGGCCACGACGGCCCCCGCAAACGCACACGAGCGTTGGATTTAGCGCACGCGTACGCGACGTTGCACGTTGCAACAAACGAAGGCGACGAGCCGCACAAACGAGAAGCGAAGGCACAACGAGTGGCCGGGACGTCCACCCTTGCGTTAGGGGGGGGCGCGATGCGTGCTAGAGCCGTCGCTCTTTTCGTTTCCGACACCATACGTTGGTGGAGGCACGAGCGCCAACGAAAGATTGGACGACGAGTCCACGCGCGGACGATTCACACGATGTGAAGAGCCACGACTGGCTCGACAGTGTTGACCGCCCCACGGGCAAAGGTGACGACACCATGGGCCACGGACGGACAACACGTCAGATTTTTCGCGCGAAAAATTATGCTTGGGCCAGCGGGCCATGGACGCACGGTACGAAAAATCGGGTCGATTACAGTGCGCTAATCCGGCCAAATCTCGGGACATGCGTGCCCCGAAAATTTCGTAAATTTGGCATGTCACGTGAGCCATCGTACGTCCCCGTGGACAGCCGCTGACAACGAGTCGCATCGACCAACGAGGCCAACGCCAACAGCTCGCGAGCTAACGGCAACGTAACGCCGGAAGGCGGAGAAACGACGTAGGACGGACGCGTCCCCAACGAAGATGGCAACGGCCTCATTACGAAACTTCACGCACGAAGCGGAACGAAGCTATACGTTAGCCGACGAACAAGACCAACGGGTCTCAGCGCACGAAGCGCGCGAGTAAAGCGTGCGAACGACGAGCCAACGAGGCCGCGACGACGGACGGCGAACCGAATCGCCATCGTGAGGCACGACGCCGAACACGGTAGCCACGTACGGCAACCACGGAACGACACAACGGTGTCCTGCCACGCGGGCATAACGAATGACGCGCGAAAGCGAAAAGCCCGCCGGCTAGTCGAAACGCACGAGCAAACCCGAAAGGGGTTGACCACGTACGGTCACGAAGACTAAGACGCGCACGTCCGCGTCGCAACCGTAAAGCTAACGAAGCTTCAACTTCGTACGCATTCGAAGGCGCACGCGCCACCGGCCACGTCGGCCAGGAGACGAGCGTACGCGGACGTCGCTAACGATAACGACGTACACTACGGGTCGAACACACGAAACGAAATACGAATACGCGACGGCGTACAAGCTGGTAGCCAACGTAAACGGCACAGCTGAAGGCAACGAGCCGACGAAAGGCTGGCTCACGTAGCAGCCTCAAACGCCCGCGGGCATGCGAAACGACTTCGTCAATCGCGTCCCCGTCGGGTTCGCAAGTCGAATAAACGAAATTACGCAACGGCGTAGAGGGCGAGCATTACGTATGCCCAGGTGCACGTCGCACCACATAACGGATGAGCTAACGAAACGCTCCTCGGACGCCGCGGCGAACGACGCCACCACGCGAAGCGGACTAGCGCAACGATTGCGCCACCGGCTAACGGGAAGCTGCGGGAACGTGAAGCGCGACGGCGCTAACGGTGTTAACGGCTATACGAAAAGCCAAGCCCGCCGGCAAAGACGTTGTCAACGGAACCGCGACGCACCACGACGCACTGCCGCGTACACGCAACGGCGTGAAACGTCAAGCCAACTCACGCGCGAGTCGGCCCGACGTTTGGCGAATTTTCCGTCCAGCTCATCGGAGCAAAATTAAAATTGGCACCGACGTGCTACGTGCCAAAGAGCTCGAATGTTCAACGGAATTCGACACCCGACGGGGTTATCCGCACGAGAAACGACAGCGGAAACGAATTCCGAGATAGTTACAAAATGATAACGCCACTGGCCAACGTGAAGCGGCGGGAACGTGAAGCGCGACGGCGCTAATGACGTCAATGGCTATACGAAAAGCCAAGCCCGCCGGCAACCACGTCGTCAGCGAAACCGCAACGTACTGCGACGAATTGCTGCGTACACGCCACGGCGTAGAACGTCAAACCGACTCACGCGCGAGCCGGTCTGACGTTCGACGAATTTTTCGCCCAGCTCATCGGAGCAAATTAAAATTGGCACCGACGTGCTACGTGCCAAAGAGCTCGAATGCTCAACGGAATTCGACACCCGACGGGGTTATCCGCACGAGAAACGACGGCGGAAACGATTTTCGAGTTAGTTACTAAATGATACGCACGCCAACGGGCTCTACGATCGAGGTTAACGTACCACTCGCAGTGAAAAGCCGCCGCTTTGCCGAATAGTTGCGTATGTTGCGAACCTGCCAACGGGCACGCGCCGCCGCGAACTCGAAGCACGGGCTACGTAAGCCATACGACACCCGACGGGGTAGACGCCACAACAAAAAATTGTGGGGAGGGGCTTAACGCTAACCCCTCCCCCGCTGCAGACGACCTGCTAAACGAGAATTGCGAAGCTCAACGGAGCCATGCGATTACGAAAAGAAACAAAACGAAGTTTACGAAGTAACATGATGCTAGAGCCGACGTGGCCTACGAACTAACCTAGGAACGACCTAGTAGCGACGAGAACGCTTGCCCGCAGGGTCATACGGACCAGGGCCTTCGCCGCGGCTATCGTGGCTGCGGCTGCGACTGGGCTGAACGAAGCCCGGCGCGTACGGATCGACGGTCTGCGTGACCACGGGGGCTCGCTCGCGACGCGACGCGGGATCCCTAGCGTAAGGATCCGCAGTCCCGTGACTGCGCGTATCCGAAGGGCGCGCCGAAGCGGGGTCGCGTGGCAGGTACGCCGCTGCGTGACCATACCCGACGGGGTCGCCGAAGCCGCCGCCACTCGCGTAACCGTAAGGTTCATTACGAACGCCAACGGGCGGCGCGTAACTACGAGTCGCCGCGGCGAGACGCTCGGAAATCGCGCGTTCCGTTGCCAAGCGGGCAGTCAGGTCCAACGTCTGGGCCCTGAACTCTTCGGCTGCGCGAGCCACGGACGAGATGAGGGAACGAATAACCCAGCCGTCCGCACGAGGCGGAGCGGCCATCGACGTACCGAGAAGCCGACGGGCATCCTCATCGGAGACGCGGTCGTCCAGGCTCACGAAGCGTGGCGCGCGCTCGGCCGGCGTGGCCACATCCGGACGACTGACGCGGGCAACGTTGCCCCCTCCCGTAGCCTCGCGTGGCACGATCTCTCGAGGATCCGGCGCACGCGGCGCTTCGTTTTCATGGCCACGACGGCCAGAACGCGTCCCACGGGGGCGCTCGTTGCCCCCGAGGCCGCCGAAATAACCGGTACGATTGCCACGACGGCGTTCGGAACGGGAAGCGACCCGCGGCACGTAAGCCCCATCGCTACGCACGGAGACGAACTCCTGGTTATCGCCGCTTGCGTAATCGGGACGTATAACCCGATACTCCGGCCCCAACGCAAGGGCGCCGCGAGCCTCAGCCAACGCGCTGGTAACGGAGACGAACGTGTCAGAACCGACCACCGGGATTGCACGAAGCATCTCGTAGTCGGCCAGGAAGTCCAACGTGGACTCCGGCAGCAGGCACGCGCGCCCGAACACACGACGTTCCACGAACAGCGAGCATGCGAGAATCGCTGTGTGTTCGATATCCACGGCCATGAGGAAACGTTCCTTCACGGGGGCAGGCGCGTCCTTCACGGCATCGGTAAAGTAGTGCACCACGCGTGGTAGCAACGTGGACGACCCACGGGGGTACGGAAACTCCTCCACTACTTCCGGCAACGGCGGGAAGTAGAGTTCGCTCGGGATGACCCACGGAGCCGACGCGTGCGATACGCGGTAATCGTCCGCGTTCGCGTGACCGAGCGCGAAATGGTCATCGTACGACACCAAGCTCTTGGATATGACGCTCAACGAAAGAGCAGTCTTCCATTCGGCACGTTGCCTTTCGGAAAGTGTCCGCGGACACACGAAGACGGACGCCACCGAGATGAATGGCGGTTCCTCGGGCGTCCCCTTCCACAGGAACGCGTCCATACGATCGATGTAGATCGCGTCGTTGACGTCACGCAACCACGAGCGGTCGCAACGTATCGACGCCGGGATCTGGTAACGTTCCGATCCCGGTGGCCCGTTGGCGAAACGACGCCCGGCTGCCCGCCCCCACGTATCCTCGGCGGAACGCATGTAGTCGACAACCGCGCGGGTGTCTAGACGATCTTTTGCCAACGTGGCGAGATCGTCATCCGTGATACCCACGCGGGGCAACGCAGCCCATGCGTGGGTCAAGACGCCTACGTTTAGCGCCGCACCGCCACGTGAGGCGGTGCCGACTGTCCCAACGGGGTCACCACCCTCCGGCGAGGGATCCTGGCGAGGGGAACGCGGCGAGCCATCATGACGAGGCACTCCCGTGCGGGCCGCCGCCACAGCACGACGCGAACGAGCGGCCGCTGCCATCGCGGCTACACCCATCGACGGGGCCGCGGCATCCGGAATGACGGGTGACGAATTCCCCGAGTCGGACGCCGTTGCGTCATCATCACGTGGGGCATCGGCCCTAGCAGCCTCGGCAGGCGTCACGGAAGCCACCAGGCGAGACGGAGCCATCGGGCGAGACGAAGAGGCGACGGCCTGAGAAGCAACGGCTTCTCCCGCCCTAACGGATGGGGCGGGAGCGACGGACGCTTCCGTCGCTGGCGCCGCACCGGCTCCGACGAGGGAGGGAGCGCCCTGCGAAGGGTTCCTCGCTCCACCTCCAGCAGAGCCGGCGGGCCGCGGAGTGTTAGCATCGGTACTACGAGTCGTAACCATCGTGGTTACGCTGTACACGATAATTACGACGAGTGCAACGAGCACGACGACGAGAGCCACGCGGGCTAGACGAAACAAGAGAACGAAAGGAACGGAGGTAGTAGTACCCAGCGGGGGAAAGAGGTAAGGGAGAACGAAAGGCAACGGCCTGGATGACGATGGTGAGAGGAAGGGTGAGCGACGATCGCTATCACGTTAAGCCGCGGCTTAAATAACCTTCGGACGACCGTTGTCGTAATGCCCGCTGGCAGATTCACGAAAGGGCCGCGGCCTGCGCACGTATCGCGCTGAATTGAAGCACACCCGCGTGGTGGAATTGGACACTGCATTCGTTGCAGGGAAACGCCTAAGCGAGGCATTGACGAACGATGACAACGGGCGGGCCTCGATGATTACGAAAGAGCCGGAGCGCACGCGCGCGCTCCGGCGCCGTGGCGATTCGATCAGCCAACCGGGCCGCGTACGTTTAAACCAGATTTTTCGGGACAACTGCCACGTCCGCAGTTGTACCCGAAAAGGCGCCATGGCCCCGTGTCTCAGGCGCGTCCTGACGGGCCTCGCGTGGCCGGGACGTCCACGTGTGGGGGTGGGGCTGTGTAGTATACGTGGCAATTCCGAAATTGCAAATATTTACGTTTTCCGCAGAATTCGAATTTCGGCGGACACGACCGGCGACAGCAATGCACGAACATTGCTGGCGCATGCGCGCGCGCAACCGGCACACGTGTGCAACGAACGTACCGGCAACGGCCAACGGACCAACGGGTCCCTACGTGTGACCCACAAGGTTCTTTCCCAGTCGGGGACGTTACGAGCAGTGTTTACACTGTAAAGCGATACCATCGTGGCTATATAGGTATTGGCATCGTGCCGGGAGGGAAAGAGGACAATACATCGAACGAGCAACGGCTCTAGTCTACGACTGACTTCTACGTTTTACGTTTACGTTCTGCCTAGCGAGGCTTCGTCTCCGTCGAGCTGCGTACTCCCTACCCATCGCCGCACGTAAGGCTGATTGCGTGTAGTGCCTCCGGGCTTGGTTGAGAGCGCCTCCGGTGACGTACCACCTCGTTTGCTAACGTAATCCTCGCGTGGATTGTTGCGTCGTGACGCTCGTGTGTACTCGCTAACCTATCTCTACCGTTCTACCTAACATACAGTCAAAACACCAGCGGGTGGACTGTTCGTTTCGTTTCGTAAGGACAGCGTGTCCACTAGCTCGTACCAGCTACTTCGTCACCGAACTATCATTCCACAGGTGAGAAGTTGGCTCGTTTCTGTGAAGGTCTCAAGTCTCATATTCTTCTTGATGTTCGCAAGAACAACCCATCGGACCTTGATGCCGCTGCAAACATTGCTCTTAGCGTTGATGGTGCTTATTACGGAGCTGGGTTCTATACAGGAAAAGTTGTTCCTTCAAGTTATTCCGGGTACGCTCCCATGGAAATCGGCAACTTCGAGAAAAGCCATTCCATGAATTCCCAGAAGAGGAAGGATATTCGTGAGAACCTATGCTTTGTATGTCACAAGCCCGGTTGCAGAGCGTATAGGCACAAAGGGGAAGTCAAGAAGAGGCTTAACACGAACAACACTCAGGTTCATTGGGGAGCACCAAGTTCCTTTCCACAGGAAAACTAGTCGGTCCTCCTAAAAAGAAGTTATACGCTCAGGATGGACCTGAAAAGAGTGTGAATGTTCGATGCGCTGATGCGCAAGTTAAGAGACCAGAAAAGCCAGGAAGGGCTGTTCCAAGGCAGGAGAAGGGCCGTGTAGAGCCGAGAGTCTTGGAAGCTGAATCAAATACTATTGTTGGGAAAGAAAGCATCACTACTGATGACCCTATACCAGTAGATCCATTATTGGTTTTCCATGGAAAGTTGAACGGATTACCAGTCAAAGTATTGAAAGATGATGGATGCAATACCAACGTAGTAGGGGCCGAGTTTCTGGGGAAGCAGAAATCTCGAGGAAATTTCATGATTCAGAAAGAGAAAATACAAGTCTCACACTCTCGAAAAGGTTCCACGGAAGAAGCATCTGAAGTAATCATCAAAGGAACATTGAATATGGGTTCACATACCTATACATCAAATTGGGTTGTTGCCAATTGTAGGTATGATGTTCTTTTGGGGATGCCATGGCATGTCGCCCACAATCCAGTTATCGATTACAAAAAAAGGATTGTGAAATGTGGCCATCAGTTGCTTCACGCCTGTAAAGATCCTGATGATCCAAGGATTCATGTGACGAATCTTGTAGTGAGAAAATTCAGAAAAATGTTACGGAACAGGAAGAACAGTAATGACTTTGAAGTGTATCAAGTGTTCGAAAAGGAAAATATTCAGGGAATGAAAGGTTCCAAACACAGTGAGAGGTTGGGGAAGTTACTGATAAAGTACCAGGAAGTGTTCAGAAGTGATCTTCCAGATGGACTTCCTCCCAAGCGAACAGTAGATCACGCGATCGATGTTCAGAAAGATGCTAAACCTCCACTGAGACCTCTATTTCAGCTGTCTCCCGCGGAACTAAGAGCAGCTAAAGAATATGTCGAGGAACTGCTGAAGAAAGGAAAAATAAGATCAAGTCACCTTATGGAGCTCCTCTGTTCTTTGTCAAAGAGAAAGACAAGCTTCGTGGAGTAGTCGATTATCGAGCTTTGAATCGAATCACGAAGAGGAACAACGCTCCATTGCCGAGATCTGATGAAATGTTTGATCGCCTTGGGGGATCAAAATATTTTTCAAAACTAGACCTCAAGACGAGGTTCTGTAGGACCTTAGCCCTTGTAGATGGATTATACCTCCGAGGAGGATTAGAGGATAGGGATAAGGCTTCGAACTCACGAGTGAGAGCGCCGATTCCACGAGGTTGACGCCTCGTGCGATCCTAGTAGCCCGAGGGCTGTGTCGGGTGGATCGATCCCTCGGAGCCCGGACACCTGTCTCCCAACCCGGTAGCGGGTGGTAGAGCGGGGTCCGGGACGGCTGGATCTAACCTGCCGGAGGGATCTATCGGCCGTGGCCGTCCTCAACCCACTCAAGGGTTAACTAGGCACTTAGCGCGATGGATCCCCGCGGGGATTGTGGTCGCCTCCACGCGTGGTTTTCACACGACGTATTCCGCAACTGTGATACCACTGACGGCAGCGGTCGGGACCGTTTGAAAAGCCTGCGGGCGTTGGCTTCGGTTGACCGGCTGGGGGTGCCAACCGACAGCACTCCCAGTCGGCAGCCTTGTCCCGGTGGGCGGACGGCCCCTCCCGGTCGCCTAGCGGCGTTAAAAGAAGCGGGAAGGTTCTCCACTACCGTGGAGACGAAATGCCCTAGGGCAATCCACGTGCACTCCCGCCGGAGGAGGCTCGCGGCGGGCAATTGGGGAAATGTGCGAGCGATCCCCCAATTGGAGATCGAAACGGAGCAGCGGGTATCCGGTAAGGGAACTGCCGCCGCCGTTTAGTTGTAAGTTAAACGACCACGGTCGAAAGATTTGGAACCGAGACGATCTACCTTTATTGTAGCTTAGTGGTCAATCCGTTGACCTTAAATGGTCAACGAGACTGCCGGGACCGGACCAGGACCAATGGTCCCGGTCCGGCGTCCAATGGACCTTGTGGGGTGTTTATGCGGCCCAGGGGCCTTACAGAGTAAGCTGCTACGTTGCTACGTGTAAACTAATAGAAATGGCTAGCCGTAACACACACGTGCACAACTGTAACGGGAGAATCCTCCCGCTCGCACACGTGTGTGACTAATCGCGCCTATATCGCTACACGTTGCACGCTCGCCGAAGGGTCCCGCGCAAGCAATGTGGCCCGGTGCCAATGCAAGGCGGCACGCGCCCATTCGCCCTTGGGCGACAATTGCCTTGCCACGTCACCGCGGCCATTGATTCCCAACGCGGCTCTTCGCGGCTGATTCCCTATCGAGCACCCACTCACGCTCTCGAGCGTACCGCTTAAGCGACCCTTCCTGGCGCCCATTCCAGACGCCTGGAATTGTCCCTCCCGCGACCGCTCGCAGCGCAATACGGGACGAGTCCCACAGGTTCCATCAGATCAGGGTGAAGCCGGAAGACATCGAGAAAACAGCGTTTAATACAAAATATGGGCAGTTCGAATATCTTGTCATGCCTATGGGTCTGTGTAACGCTCCTGCAACGTTTCAGACCTTGATGAACCAGATTTTCTATGATTGTATTGATGTTTTCTTGGTTGTTTACATGGATGATCTACTAGTATTCAGCAAAACGGAAGAGGAACATTTTCGGAACTTGGAAACTGTATTGGAACGTCTGAAGAGAAATGAATTGTACGTTTCTCCAAAGAAATGTGAATTCTTTCAGACAGAGATCGACTTCTTGGGATTTTTGGTTGGTAGAGACGGCATCAGGGTTAATCCTGAAAAGGTTGACGTCCTTAAAACCTGGCCAAAACCAAAATCATTGACAGAGTTGAGAAGTTTCCTTGGTCTCTTACAGTTTTTCCGAAGGTTCATTCCGAAATTCTCTGGGATTGCGTCTCCATTGACGGATCTGACGAAGAAAGAAAAGGGTATTGGACAATGGGATGAAATCTGTGATGAAGCTTTCCAAAAGTTGAAAGATGCAATGATTCCGGCTCCAATATTAGTTGCACCTGATTGGAGAAAGGCCTTCTGAGGTCATGTTGATGCATCTCAGCTCGCTGTTGGTGGTACTCTAACTCAGCTGGACGAGAATGGGAAGGATCGTGTTATTGCCTTCTACTCAAAGAAGTTATCATCCACTGAGGCAGATTATACAGCGAATGACCGAGAACTTTTGGCTTTGATTTGAAAGATTTCGATGTTACCTCGAAGGAGTTGAATTTGAAATATTCACAGACAACCAAGTACTAAAGAGTTTATTTTCGAAAGTCAAGTTGAGTCGAAAAGAAGCGAGATGGTTGGAAACTCTAGGTAACTTTGGTATATTCCCGATAACCCTCAAACCTGGCAAGATTCATGTATTGGGTGATGTTTTATCAAGGGCTCCTCACGTTATAGCTGGGCGAAATGCTTCATTTAGCAATATTGAAGTACCTGAAATCAATTTTGAGGACATTGTAACCCGATATGATGATGACCAGTTCTTCGGACCAGTGGTAAGAGCCATGGAAGGAGATTTTCCTGAAGATGAGATTCAGAAACGGAAGCTGGAAAAGATCATACCATTGTTTTGTCGTGAACGGGCGAGGCTATTTTACAATGGAAAGTTGTGTGTACCGAGAAGGTCTGTGTCCAGTATTGTGCAAATGGCACATGACTCTAGGATAAGCGGTCATTTCAAGTTCTTGAAGACGCTAGCAAGACTTGAAAAATTCCATTGGAGACACAAAGCCCGAGATGTCCGGAAGTATGTGGAGGGATGCATGAAATGTCAGCAATACAAAGACTCTAATCAGAAGAAGTTGACTGATCCAACTTCTTTAGAGATTCCTGAGAGAAGATGGGGATCTCTAGCAACCGACTTTATCGTAAGTCTACCCAAGACAAAAGACGGTTATGATGCTATAACTACCTGGGTAGACCAGTTGACGAGAAGAGTTCATTTTATCAAGTCAAGAGGTACTGACACTGCTGAGGATGTTGCGAATGCATTCTTCTCCAACATATTCAAGCTTCATGGACTTCCTGACAATGTGGTATCGGATCGAGATAGAAATTTTACATCCAAATTTTGGGATTGTTTGATGGAACTATGTGGCGTTAAGCTCAAGATGTCTACGAGCAGGCATCCACAGACGGATGGCACGTCCGAAATCATGAATCGGATGATTGAGAACTATCTTCGGTGCTATTGTTCCTATAACCAAGACAATTGGGATGAACTTCAACCATCTGCAGAGTTTTCCTACAATTCTGCTGTTTCTGAAGATCTAGGTATGTCCCCTTTTGAGCTGGACCTGGGATGGATTCCAAAGTCTCCTTTGGACTTTGTGTCTGGAAATGAGATACCTGTGCAAAGTGTTGAGGAATTCAAGAAACGGCTTACAGCTTCTCTTGAAGATGCTAAGTACTCTTACAACATTGCGAAAGCAGCACAGAATGCGTATGCCTCCAGAAAGTTCAAGGATCCAGACTATAGGGTGGGATCCAAGTTATGGATTAACAGGTCTTTGTTCAGGGATGCATACTCTCAGTCTCGGGAAAAGGAGAAGTTGACAGCAAGACGTTTTGGACCGTTTGTTGTGAAGGAATTGATTGGCAAAAATGCAGTTAGGTTGGATCTTCCTGATCATATCAAGATTCATCCTTTTGTTAATGTCAGTCACACAAATCCTCATATAGAACAACCGAGTGATATTGCTGCTCCAATACCTCCTGTACCGGCCCCTGTCCCTGCTATTGAAGTTGATGAAATCGAGGTTGAAGCGATCTTGAATCATAGAAAAAGAGGACGAGGATATCAGTTCCTAACCTTGATGAAAGGTAGTCCTACGCATGATGCTTCATGGCAACCTACGAGGGATTTCATAGACAGAGATGGCACGAAGACTGGAATATGGTTAGAATACATCCGGAAGAAGAATATTCTACCGGAATATCATGATGAATAACTAAGTTGATGAGTACATCAACTGTGTGAGGGGGGAATAGTGTAACGAACTGAAGCTGATGTCAGCAATGGCCAGCATAAACTAGTGTATTCTAGACACTACAAGTTGCACTAAGTTTACTCATATACTATAGGCTGCTAGAAAGTAACTTGCTGTTACGCCTAGAAGTATCTAGTTGGCTATGTCATCGAGTGATGTCATGGTGGCATCATGTTAGATTTATTTTTGATGACATAATTTTATTTTGATTAGTATTTTCTAGAATTAGTTCGACATCGAACTACAATTCTATGGTGGGTATAAAAAGGCATGGTCAACTCCGGTCTTGGGGGATCGGAGGCATCATCGATCATTCAACGAAAACAACTACCACTCAGCTATCCCGCATACACATTCGTTTCATAGGGATTCCGGAGTTTTATCAAATTTATTTCCAATTGGCTCTGATCCGGCACAAGATGCAATGTCAATTTATATCTAGGGGAGTGAAAGAGCACGTTTGTGGTTTCAGGGGGAGTAGGTGTTTTTCTGTAGTTCCATGCAGGTCAGTGAACTCTTTGTGGCATGCATCACCCCTGCCTATGATAAGTGCATCAACTATACTGCCATCAGTGCCATCCCATCAAAGAACTCGAATATATCACTTCAGGAAGATCTGTTTATCTCGACGCGCATAGTAGAAGAAAATGGCGAAGGTCGGTTCGTAAATAGGATCAGTCATATAAAATTAATAATTATTCCCGCATGCATTGGTAGTAACTAAAGCTAGGCTAATTTCGGAAATGAAAGGTTCCAGATGGAAGAGAATCTAAACGAATTCAATTTGACGGAAGTTTCTATTCACATTCTGTTTTCTCTTATTGGATAGAGCAAAAATAATCACGTGGGAATGTCGCTTGTCGGGGCCCCGAAGCGTCAATAGGATACCTTTGCGACCGGTAAGATCAATAGTCTAGATTAGATCTTTTAATATGGTCCTGGACGCATATGCTAGATGTTTGTTGCGTACAAGCCTACATTTGTCATTGGAAAGATAGCATATGAAACAGATTCGGGGCACAGCGATGGAGAGTCGGGATATTAGAAACTTCAACATCACACGAATAGCAGAACGCTGAAGAAAATCACGTAGATAGATTTCTCGTACTGGAGAAAGTTTTCATTCCGAGGTATAACTGATGCTTGTTCACCTAATTCATCTCTAAATGGCTTGTCGTCTTCGTCTTTCCCACTCACTAGACCACGTTACGGTTGCGACGCGGACTTGCTGAATTGTCGATGGATGTTGCAACACGTCTTCTGTACGGAACGAGAAAAGAAAAACGAATTGTTGATATATATAGAAAAGATAAGATTTGTACGGTGCTGGGACTGGAAGTCAAGTCGAAAGGCGTGTGAATGATTGGGTTGAGAGAGTGTGCCATAGCAGGAAATGAGAGTACGCAATCTACCATTTCTGTGCTAGTCGCAAGCTCAAGGAGTGTGTTTGCGTGTGCGGCATATGGTGCCTCTGTCCCAGAAGCAACGTCGTGTGCTACCCTCGACTAGGAGTGGGTGAGTGAGAAAGGGTTGGTGGTATCGAAGAGTCTTGTGTCCTTCCACACTCCACACAGTGCATATGACCAAAATAGAATGCTGGAACAAAGCCATCCCTGTGATTATGATTGGCTATAATAGGACTCCCTTGAGAAACTGTTGCGATTTACAAAGCTCCTACTCACGTATTTTGCACCGAATGAGATGTCTATTCACAGGTCCAATCTCTATCGATCTGTACGTGATGACGTCAACGTTTAGCAACTATTGCTGCCAAAATTGTGTCTCGGCAGGATTCATTTTGAATTTCACAGATGGAATCGATTATGTGGAACCGATTTGTAATGGGATATCTGTGTACTACAGTCAAGAAAAAAATCTCATGCATTTGACCCAGTGGAATTCAATCAAGGCAACAATGTCTCTAGCTGGAATTGAACTGTAGGGCACCATGCATAACATACTCAATGAAGGGTATTGTAAATTGCATTGCTGCCACCACCGCACCTACCAGTTGCTGAGTAGAACTGTCACTACGGCCGTGCATGCAGAAGTGGAGCAGTCGCAGAGTGTCAAATGCCAGTTTCATATCCGCAACAGCCACTAGAATCTCAATATCTTCAGTTCCTCCTCTCCTCGTCTTCTCATTCCAACCAGAATGTAATCCACTTGTAAGTAAGCTTACATTAATATATCAGCTTCTACCAAAACGCGCTGACATGTGTTCCTGACATCCACATATCATATGGAATGTTAAACGTAGAGCTGGGCTCATATTTCCCTTTCCATTACAATATTCTTGTTGCAATCACATGCGCGAGCTGTCTTTGATACAGCTAAAAAACTTGGAGCTGACATTACCCACTATTCATATAAAAACACGAGCTCTCTATATTCGACCAAAAGTGCATCTCCATCACCCCCAATTCAAAATGGTGACTTCTCCCACAAAGAAAAGCATCCAAATTCAAGACACAGAAGAAGAATGTTTCACCTCTGTCGTTCCGAAAGCAGCCCTATCTACAGTTGCAGCACAAATCGGAGTGAAAGTTTCAGATTTATACACCCTCACAGTCAGCGCCAATACTTCTCATCTGTACCAAGCAATTACGGAATATGCCGTTCTCAGCGAAGGAGAAAACTGTTGCAATTTTGAGCCTCCGTTAAAGGATAATCTCATCGTTCTACCAGAGGACCCATACGAGCTGGATATTGATGAGTCTGACGATTCCGGGGATGAAACAGGAATGTATCGCAAGTCACTTGCCAGACTTGTTCGAGAACGTTCCCGAAAAGCAGCTCTGCGTTCAGGGAAGAGAAAAGGAAAAGTTCCGACCCCAAAATACAAGCATGGCCTGGGTACGGGAACCTTCTTCTGGCCACCTCTCAACCATCTCACAGGAGAAAAGTTGTCCAAAGACAGAAGCGAACGAGAATACTTGAAGAACCAGAGAGAGAAAGCTGTTTGGGAGAGAGTCTCTTTCACCGAAACCCACCAGGATTCATTCGAGCATGAACTTTCAAACACGGCTATTGGCACCCCAGTAACGGCTGATACTGATTCCGACTCCGAGACCTCGAAAGTTTCGTATGAAACGCGTACACAATTCGTTTTCGTCCATTACGCCATCGGTGAGCCACAAAAATCAACCTGCAAACAGCTGATAGTACAAGAACGTCAGGTACTCGTCGCCACTGTAGAAGGATCTAATGCTCTACGTACTTTTTCCAGAGAAATCGTGGAATGGCTGTCTGACCGAAATTTCAGGAATACAGACGGTCATAAGTATACTCTATACCGTTTCAAAACTTGCAGATTTGGGAATTATTGGAGGGACGAGGGTTTGAAACGACCACGCTCCGCAGATTCAGTCGTCTTACCCGGTAATCAGCTCGAGTCCATTCTCAATGATGTCGCAGAGTTCCTCGACCCCATTTCAAAGAAATGGTTCATGAAGCGCGGCCTGCCCCACCGGCGCTCATATCTCTTCTACGGCCCTCCTGGAACAGGCAAAACTTCTACTATCCGTGTCATCGCCTCCACCTTCGGCCTCAACTGCTGCTACCTCTCCATGACCGATTCCGAGTTCAGCAATCAATCACTGGCCGATGCTCTCAGTGAAATACCACCCAATGCTCTATTGGTGATCGAAGATGTAGATGCCTTGTTCAATGAGGACAGGAAGAATGAACACTCGAACAATCTGACATTCTCTGGACTACTGAACGCTCTGGATGGGGTGATCAGTGTGGACGGAGTGGTAACCGTCATGACGACGAACCACATTGAGCGATTGGACCGAGCCCTTGTGCGTGGTGGGCGAGTGGACCGGCGCATCCACTTTGGGCATCCATCGCAGGTACAAATAGAGAGGCTGTTCAAGTATTTCTACCCGGACGCGGATGACCGGAGAGCGGCTGAATTTGCAGAAATAATATTCTGTCGGCCGGAGGGGCACGAGGGACGTTCGATAGCGACATTGCAACAGATGTTCATCCAATACAAGGGAGCGAGTGCTGAGGAATGTATTGCTGCAATTCCAGAGTTCTATGAGACGTATTTTCCCGACGGGTGTGGAGGAAAGCATTATACATTATTTTCTTAATCGCTCAAGGTGTACTGGAGATGTTCTCCTAGAGAATTTCCCTCATCGTGGGATATGCATTTATACTTTGCAGAAGGAAGCTCTTGGAAATGCATCGTTTTGTGGTAGTTTTTTGAAAATGGCAAGATGTTCAATAGAGTATGACATGACTTGACGGTTGGTGTCCCAGTAGTGAATGACCTGAGAAAGTAGAACATAGCCAAATCCAGCATATCTGATACTATCAGTATGTAAACTTTGTTTACGAAATCGACACCTTCAATCTAAAGCACTCGACGAAATTTATGCATAGCATGTAATTCCCGTCAGTTCCTGTAAAGATACACTCAGAAAATATGTTTCACCTTTTTCTCTTGTTAGTAGAAGGATCCACCGAATAGAGAGATCTGGTTGCTGAGTACTTGACCCTGATCGGGAAAGTCCTAAAGGAAAATCAAAATAAGTTTCATTGATGCCAACTTCAGGTTTGCTAATGAAGTCGAAAATTAGCTTAATGGGATCATCAAGAAACGCTGAATTAAGAGTGTTAGTAACCACTTTCTAATAGGTGCGAGCCCCACCTCGAGATGAAGTCGACTAGTAAATGAATCTGGGAACTTCCAAGAAGAAAAGCCCAAGACTTGAAGAGGCGTACAAAACACCAACTTAAAACGCCACAGATGATCTCTTCTATCACAATTGTACCGTTTAAAATCAAGATGCAACCATAAATTGTTACCAAGGAATTTTAGCTATTGGTAGAATACAATTTCTTCGTTCGCTGACTATCGCAACATACGCTGAAACACTAGCAACCTAGAACGTTTTGCTCGAACGTCTAGCTTAGATATTTTCTGAATATATCCTCCACGTTAAACCTTTGATCATGGTTTAGTGCGCCCAGTGAGAGTTTTCTGCTGTTCTCTAAATCCCAGTGATAAACCAACATGTATGTGGTCAAAAAATGTGTGAGCGTAGAAACAGGAAGGGAAAATAGGAAGGGGTGAGACATGAATGGAAATGGTTAACGGTACACTGCAAGTTGGAATGTGATGAAAGATGCAAAAATGACATCTTAGATGCCGGAAACTTGGGATTGAAGGAAAAATAGTATAAGACCACGGATCAAGCACAGCGTCAAAAGCAAGCGTTGATTGAGTAAACCGAATTCAGTTTCATATACGGTGGCATATTGAAACTTACATATGCGTTGAAATGACGAAGTGTAAAACTCTGCAGCGTTTCCTCATTTCTACATGTTGCATGGAAAGCGCTTCACCAAGAACCTGTACAAAGTTGACGAGCAATCATTGCTGCGTACACAGAAAAAGTGCGGGCCACCGCGTATTGGCTGAATGGGTTGGATGGAGATGCTCACCGTACGCGAGCAACGGGATGGAAGGAACGGGTACACGGTGATCACGTTATGCAATTTGAAAGGATTTACAAGGACGAAATTCTGGAAAAGTAAGGTCGCACAATGTAAGCGGAGCGGAAAACTGCATGCACACAAGCAAAACGGAGAAGGGTATTGAATTGAAAAGGTGCATCTATTGTGTTGTTGAAGAAAGTTGTGTAGCCGGTATGGACTGTCTGGGAGTGTAAGCTTGGGAGCTATTGCTCCGATCACAATGATGTCTCAGGAGGTTTTGTTTTCCGTCAAAGTTTAGACAAAACTGTTTCACGAATGGAAGTTACCTTGGCGTGTACATTGCGCTGCATGCGTCCACGGCGGACGGTGGTTTTTGTGAGCGAATGACGAATAGGAAGCGTTGAAAGGCGGTGCGAGGAATTTGCAGGCAAGTTTGAGGTTGAATTGTAACCAATGGTTGAATGGAATATGCTGATATACCAGGAAGAAATTGTTTGAGCATTTGTGCACACGAGTTGGTTGTGGACGACAGGAAAATGTTGGAATCTGCAAGCTGTTGATGAGAAGGTGTGAGCATCAAGTGACCTTGTCGATAAGATTATACTGCGAGGGCGCAATCAGGAGCGACAATTGGGCTGTTTGTTTGAAATTCACAGTGGTACACAACCGATACACTTGTTAGGTGCTGGTTGGGTGTGTGAAGATTAAAATAAAGGTAGTATGAGACACAGAAACATTTTTGGAAATATATACGCGTAGCCCGATCCCGTCGGGCCACACTTCAATTTTGATTGATGGGTATGATTCATTTGTCCAACGCTTAGTCTACACTTCAGGTCTGGCCAGCAGCGCTTGTGGGCGGTGTGCGTCGGAGGTTACACTGTGAACAGAGATGTTTGTATTCCTTCACCGTGACATTACGTCAACCATCTCGGCAGCCACAGCACGCAGCGGCGCATGAAATGTCTTGGTAGGGACAGCGTATAACCGTCATTACAGGCACATCATCTTGTTCATCATGTTACGACTGCAAAAACCTTCCTTACTGAATTGCTTTCAATCCGCCTCCGAAACTCTGTCAAGTCGGCGTCCGAGCCCTGTTTGCGTGTGACCCAAACGAATACATCGCATGTTTGTACCCACCGAGCTGACAGCGCCCGTCTTCAATTCCTCCAGTTTGCCTTGCTCCCTCGCTATAATCTCATGCATGTGCCAAACGACTGGCCCCTGCTCAATTTTCACAATACGTGTCCGCTTCAGCACCACCTGCCACGCTCAATTGCTGTGCCTTGTCACGAGTTACGCATTCTTCAAGTATCTACTGCACTCAGACATTTTGTAACATTTTTCAACCCTCACCTATCATAGGTCGTTGCTCTTTGATGCCGACTGGTGGAAGGCTTGCGTGTTAGCATACACGAAACTATATGGTATTCATTATTTATTGTTCGCAAGCTGCTACAAACATATTTTGCCAGCACTGCTGATAACGACAACATCACCTACAGAGCACATTTTGCAGTACTGTATCAGTACAGTGTAACTTCTACAGCAGTGCATGACAGACCAGCCAACCGCATACTCTCCGCTGCTTTCGGCCCCATTCCAACCTCAATGCAATGCTGTTGTTGGTTATTCGACAGGGAAACACCATTGAGAGATGACGCTTGTAGAACCGTCGTGAAATGTGCTTTATTTCGCACAACATCCTGCAATTGCAACGCATGATAAGAAGTTGTTCACAGCTAGTTGGACTTGTTTGCATCAATCTCTAGACTTCTTTCAGTACATCTGACGTGGAATACTGACACCACCATTTTGCAGGGCTGTACTGAGATCGAATCGCAAGTTCCAAACTCTCTCTTCCTGTTCGTGCGTTTGTACATCTGTATTCGATATACTCTCAAACATGTCTAAAATTTGCACGTGCATCACAAATCTACAAACACCCTTCAATTTCCCCCATACACAACTCTCTCGTTCACCGGAGTACCTCGCTATAAAAGGGTCCTTTCCCACGTGCACACTTATCATGCTTCAACTACTACGACAAGAGTAGATTCATCCCAACATGGTGAAAACGCCAACAGAAGCAACCTCCGATTCACAAACACATGATTTTCGATCAGTCACTTCTCTCCTCCCAGAAGGAGCTCTTTCTGATATTGCTGCACAGGCTGGAGTTGATGAATCAAATTTGGCAACACTAACAGTCAGTTCAAATACGTTTGATCTCTACCAAGCAATTCTAGAATATGCCGCTCTCAAAGAAGAAGGCAAATCCCATGACCTTCAACCTCCATTAGGAAATAATATCTTCGTCTTTCCAGAAGACTCATACGAGCTTGATATCGACCAGTCGGATGACTCCGGCGATGAAGCAGAATCTTTTTTCACCGGTGTGAAATCACTTAGTCAGCTCATTCGGGACCGTTCCCGAAAGAATGCTCTACGCGCTGGTAGAAAGGCAGGGAAAATCCAGACACCGAAATACAAGCATGGCCTCGGTACTAGCTCCTTTTTTTGGCCACCGCTCAATCATCTCACAGGAGAAAGGCTTTCCAAGAACAGACACGAACGCGAGTACTTGAGACACCGGAGGGAAAAAGCCGCTTGGGAACAAGCCTCTCTCACCAATGGAAACTCGACTGTTCACCAAACGGAAGTTGCAACTACTGAAGAGGAAGAAAATTCTACGGTAGACACACTTCACACCGTAGATTCGGATCTGGAGACTACCACAACACCAACGGAGAGACGTAGACAGTTTTTCATTGTCCATTATGCTGTTGGGGAACCACAAAGATCTCCATGCAAACGGTATCTTGTTACGGAACGCCAGGTACTCGTCGCTACTGCAGAAGGATCTAATGCTCTACGTACTTTTTCTCAGGAGGTGATGAAGTGGCTGTCCGACCGAAATTTCAGGAATACAGGCGGTCGCAAATACGCTCTGTACCGTTTCAAGACGTGTAGATATCAAAGTTTCTGGAAAGATGAGGGTTTGAAACGACCACGCTCCGCAGATTCAGTCGTCTTACCCGGTAATCAGCTCGAGTCCATTCTCAATGATGTCGCAGAGTTCCTCGACCCCATTTCAAAGAAATGGTTCATGAAGCGCGGCCTGCCCCACCGGCGCTCATATCTCTTCTACGGCCCTCCTGGAACAGGCAAAACTTCTACTATCCGTGTCATCGCCTCCACCTTCGGCCTCAACTGCTGCTACCTCTCCATGACCGATTCCGAGTTCAGCAATCAATCACTGGCCGATGCTCTCAGTGAAATACCACCCAATGCTCTATTGGTGATCGAAGATGTAGATGCCTTGTTCAATGAGGACAGGAAGAATGAACACTCGAACAATCTGACATTCTCTGGACTACTGAACGCTCTGGATGGGGTGATCAGTGTGGACGGAGTGGTAACCGTCATGACGACGAACCACATTGAGCGATTGGACCGAGCCCTTGTGCGTGGTGGGCGAGTAGACCGGCGTATCCACTTTGGGCATCCATCGCAGGTACAAATAGAGAGGCTGTTCAAGTATTTCTACCCGGACGCGGATGACCGGAGAGCGGCTGAATTTGCAGAAATAATATTCTGTCGGCCGGAGGGGCACGAGGGACGTTCGATAGCGACATTGCAACAGATGTTCATCCAATACAAGGGAGCGAGTGCTGAGGAATGTATTGCTGCAATTCCAGAGTTCTATGAGACTCACTTCCCTACTGGCTCAGAAGAGAAGCAATACAACTTATTTGCATGAGTCTACTATGGGAGGGAAACTGATTTCCCAATTCTAGGAACTTGTAGAAACTTGTGCGATATTGACTTCATCAACACGTGCATTATAATTGCTATTTAAACTTGAGAAGCTGATCTGAAGTTCATAATGATGAAGAGATGCGGACTTGTTTCCTTGCGAAAGTTGACCATGACGGTGGAACTTGATGGTAAAAAACATACTGTACGAATTGAATGGTCTGCGACATAACCGTAGAGATGTTACATATCAGTGGCGATAGGAATATTTTTCTGTAAGACACTGAGCTCGTTCTTTTGCGCGCCAGCTGTGCGTGGTTATTAACGTACGCAGGAAAAACATATATGGTTTTGTGTACGTTTACACGAGACGTCTGCGCTCGCTTGTCCGTGTTTACATTGTGCATGTAACTATGGTTTGTCGTGTTGTCCCGCGTTGAGGTAAACAAGCAACCTCTGCTGGATAATTTACAAGATGTCAGCGTTGGCAGCATATCGATACCGCTTCACTTTGGAAGCCCAAAAACCTGAGTCCAAAACAACCTACCATCAGCGCCTTTGCAGACATAGACGCCTGTATCGACAACGTTTGAGCTGAGAATATTGCGCCGATGTCCGCGACTATTCATAAGCGAGCGAAACACATGCTTGGCATCACGCTGTCCGTGAGCGACATTCTCTGAGACATATCGAAAACGATAGCCGCCTTTCCTCATGCGATCAGCCAATGACGACCCGTTTGACCCTCTGTGTGAGCAACGTCCAATATGAAAGCCCTGGTCCTTTGTATGCGCCTTTGCGATAGCAGTCAGCTTTGGTGAAACGTGCACGGGTCGAACACCGTATCTTCTACGTGCATTGTTTGTCAATGAGAGCAGCTCGTCGCGAAACATTCGCAGCTCACGTTCGCTCGGTGTATGTGTATATCGCGGCGATGTCGAACTGGCAAAATATCTGTAGAAAGGAATACTCGCAAAGGCTGTTGCCGTTTTGCGCAGTTTGCGTCTTGGATGTGCAGGTGCATGTCGCTGGTAGAGTAATTCAAGTCGATTTGAGTGTGGCGTGTCAGAGCTTGAGAGATGATGATAAGTTTGCTGCGGTGTGGGATTACTGTGTACTTACCTTGTGGCGACGACGACGGTGGGCTGGCATTTTCTGATGTGGACGCGGGCTGATGAGTGCAGAGAAAATTTACGATCTGTTATTTACTGTGTCACGAACGAGCGGTCGCGCAACTTTCGAGAGCTGCTATGCTTGCAGGCATTGTACGCAGCAGAAATGATGTCGTTTTTATTATTGCCGTGTCTCTTCCAATTTATCAGTGAACGCGAATGGTGATTGAAACAAAGCGGAGCCGACAAGGAGAAGTGTCTCTCAACTTGATCGATCCAATGTCCTACTCTTGTCGCTGAGTGCAATTAACGCCGCCAGGGCACAACGCTGCGTATAAATCATGTAGATACAAGTAATGGCGCATAATAAGTGATCATATTTTGGCATGAGCATCGCCACAATTGTCAATGTTGATGCGACTCCTCGGCTCCTCTCCTGATCGCGGCGCGTCATGAATCTTATCTAGGACTTCTAATCCTTCCGTGACGACGCCGAATACGACATGATTGCTATCGAGGTAGCGGGCTTCATCTCGAAGCAACACGAAGAATTGACTGCCAATAGGATACTCGGCCCACGACACCACACCCTTCTCCGAATGTTCGAGAAAACTGTGATGATTTGCCGATTGTTCCTCCTTGAAAGTTGGTCCATAGATAGATCTACCCGTAGCCTTGGAGCCGCCCTGTGCAACGAAATTAGTGACGACTCTATGGAAGGAATCGCCCTTAAAACATAACGACTCGTCGGAAAAGGCGCCGGTACACGTCGCGAGGGCTCTGAAATTGGCGACACTTTTCGGTACTACTTCGCCAAACACTCCGATCTTGAAGGTACCAACGCGCTGCGAATCGATGGAAATGTCGAAGAAAAACTCGTCAGTGACGCAAAGCGTTCTCGGCCAACCCATTTTACCGGGCTCATATTTGCGATGACAATCCACGGGACCGGTTGGGATGTTTTGCTTGACGATGACGTCGGCTCTCCTCTCGGCCGGCAGAGGCGGGCCCTCTAGCTTGGGGGCACCATCCAACAGCGTTCCCTGCTCATCCGCGTCGTTGTCATCATCACCATCATCACCATCACCGTTTCCGGCATTGCCAGCGGGATCGTTTTGAAGATGGGCGTCTTCTTGTTGAAGTGAAGCGCGGAAAGAGGATTCATTGCTCCTATGGAGTCGTCCAGGGTTCCAACGGGCGTTTCCGGACGGAATATCCTCAAGACTGCATGGCCCACCATGCGGCCGATCCCAAAGGTTATTAGGGAGATTACGCAGATGACTAGAACGAGAATAAGCGAGGTGACGGGCCGTTGTCGGAAAAATCGACCTGCCTTTTCGGTAGCAGAACGCTTCTTGCCATTGGCGAGGTCGTCACCACCTGTCAGTGGGAGCGTCTCCTCGATGGACGGGTCATCAGCTTCCGGGCCTCTTCGTCGCGACATTGTGCACAGATTAGAATAACGGAGTGGGTGCGTCGCCGGGCAGAGAAAGACGAATTGAGGTTATCGGCATGGCGGAGACGAATCGATTTGGATTGACTCGTATTCAAACGTTTCAGTACAGCTGGTCATCAGCAAATTACATAAAATTTCATGCATTTTTTATAGCCTCTGCAGAACATGTTGACACGTTCGCGCGCAAGCCATCTTCTTCATGGATGCAACTCACGCTATGTCATCCTTACCAATTACGTTGTACTCGTACCACAGGAGCTCCAGCTCCTGGCGCTTGCGAATCGCGCTCAATCTAAAACGCATCTCGTACACTATAAAACCCATTCACATCGTGAAAGATGGCGGGCAGCAATTCAACCCCGACTTCCAGCGTCTCAATCCGATGGGCCATGTGCCGGTCCTCAGCATCGACGGCAACAATTTCACCGAATCCGTGGCAATCATGGAATACTTAGAAGAAACGCGTCCGGATCACCCCCTCCTTCCCAAGGATCCCGCTGGCAAGGCGCAGGTGCGCGCGATTGTCGAGATGATCAATTCCGGAATTCAACCGATGCAGAATCTATCCATTCTCAACTATGTGTCTACCAATTTTGGCCAACCGGCGCGTACGCCGTGGGGTGCTCACTGGGTTCACAGAGGTCTCACAGCGGTAGAGAAAGTGCTGGAAAAGACATCCGGAAAATTCTGCTTCGGCGATCAGCTTTCTTTCGCAGATTGTGCACTTGTACCGCAATTCAATAGTGCAGCGAGATTTGGTGTAGATACCACCCCCTTCCCAGTTGCTACTCGAATTATGCAACTACTTGAGACTCTTCCCGAGGTCCAAGCAGCCCATCCATCTGCTCAACCAGATGCAATGCCGTAGAGCAGTGTGTGCGTGAAAATTAGTAAAACAGCGATGAAATTGAGCTCAATCCACGTTCGATCTCCAGCCTGCTCTTCAGCGCTCCCCAACCCAATGGCACCACACGCTCTCTCATCATCTAAACGAATTCAGCGGACAGGCTCGGCAGTTATAGATGACCTGCTTATTCAATATGCCGACAGCGTCCAATTCAACATGGCTCCAGGCGCAACGTACTATGGTGCCTCACAAGCGGTCCGGCACAAAGCATGCACATTGCTACAAGACTCAGAGCAATCCGCCGATCTGTCGAAATACGGTGATGTACTCGGTTTAAAAGAACTGCGCAACTTTTGGACGTACATCATCGCGCACGGATACTTGTCCCAAGCCGATCCGATCGATCAGCTAACAGTCAGTGATACCATGGCAGCTGGTTGCTTCCCACGTCACGAGATGATGATTACAGCAGGGGCCAATCAGGCATTCGTCAATTTGATCATAACAATCACTGATCCGGGTGATGAAATCCTGCTCATTCTCCCGTACTATTTCTCACATTACAATACGATACAAATGTCAGGTGCGGTCCCTGTCTGCATTCCGGTGTGTCACCAGACATTACTGCCGACAACCGATGACATTGCGCGTCGCATATCCCCACGTTCAAAAGCGCTCGTTATTGTGAACCCCGGGAATCCATCTGGTGTTGTGTATCCACGTCAGCTCATGGATGATATCAAAGGACTGTGCAACCGACAGGGGATATGGCTTGTATTAGATGAAGCATACAGAGAGTTTGTATCGTCGCCATCGGACAGGACTGCATACTCACCATGTGCGGACGAGGGCGTCATTAAGATGTATACCATGTCCAAAGTGTACGGACTGGCAGGCTGGCGCGTCGGTGCAATACTATACCCTTTGCGATTATCGCACGATATTAGAAAGGTCCAGGATACAAACGTGACGCATCCATCCATACTGAGTCAACGGCTTGCCGTGGAAGCTCTGCGCGAAAACCCGAGACATCATGTGGACGAAATGACTGCGATTCGACGCATATTCATCCGATACGTCGCAAAAGTGTATCAACAGCAGCAGTCACTGCAGAAATATGTGGTCATCCCAGACGGTGCGTTTTATCTATTTCTGCCGTACAAGTCGCCCAACGACATTGACAAACCAACAGAAGAAACAGATATGCTCGTTGTGAACACACTGGCAACAGATTGGAGTACGCTCGTTACACCCGGATTTGTGTTTGGAATGTGTGGATACATTCGCGTTTCATTTGGATCCATAAAGCCGAAATGTGCCGAAAAAGCCGCTTTGAATCTTGCAAACAGTTTAAAACATATAATATCAACCATCAAGTCGTATCAGAGTCCTCATTCGAGTCATCTTCAAGAGCAAGACCATCTATAATTCGAGACACATCGGCCTCGGTGAGTCGGCGTCGCAACCGTGTTTCGACGCGACAATTCAAGTTTTCGTGCAGCAAGTCATCATCGTTATCGCTACAATCATCCTCGTCTTCCTCTTCATCATTAGACAATAAACCTTCCCAAGGGGCGCACGCCAAGGCATGTGCGATTCTTGTGCGAACGTCAGTTGCGTCCTCTGCACACAGCGCATGTGAGATAATCTCAACGTTGTTCTCAAGCCCCCACACGACCAATTTGTACGCGTTTTCTATGTCGAATTGTTCGCCGTCGACGTAGAACAGACAGGTGGCAGAATCCTCGATTCGAACACAGATGTCAGACCAGAAGAGTTGTGCGCGTTGCACCTGGGACATGTCGTCACCTTGCACGACGACAGCATAGGCAGGATTAGCGTCGACTTGGTTCCATACGTTCTCGTCTTCTTGGAGAAGTTTCCATGTTGGTTGATAGTGCGTGCATACCTGGAGTTGCTTTTGGAAGTACTGGTTCTGCAGCTGGATTGTTTGCATCGATGTTGCAGAGAAAGCGTCACGGATAATGGCTTCTGTCTGCCCCTCGCTCAATGCGCTGAATAAGATGAGCTTGTCTGATGTAGTCATATGTGGAAATTGTGTGTCGGAAACAGAGAACAACAGGAAGGTCGTCGATTGTTTCTGCCGCGGTCGTGCTCGCGTACAAGTAATGAAAGCTACATGAGGTGGAAAGGGCGGTATTTAGTAGAACCCTAAATTTAAATGTTTTAGTGGCATATCCAGCTCTAAATCGTCATGAGAGCCGGGCTCCACGTGGTCAGAAGTCTGATCATGAGCTATTTTAGAAAGTATACCTTCACCTAATACCAGTATAATCAAGTTTAGCGAGAACTGCACTTCAAGCCTTACACAATGTCTTGCATCCTGCATTTGTGCTACACATATGTTACATTTGCGTTCTTAATTGAGATGTCCGATGCGATGTAAATTATCTTTGCTATGTTATTCGATTAACAGTCATAACTTTTAATGGGTGCTTTCAAAGTACTGAGACCGAGCCTTTGCTCGATGTTCCCCCGTGAACGACTTTCAAAATTACAGTTTTGAGTAGCGCCTACGTGGTATTTCCAGGTCAATTTGTCCAAGTCATTGTGCGTCATCGCAAAATTTCTTTACTTCTTCAGACTTACCGCGCTCTGAGCAACTTGCCGTCGCTCCTTTTTCTTCCACGAAATGATTGCTTTCGCCTAACATATCTCAAAGAGCGCAGTGAGAGATCACTCGACTAAACTTTCCAGCACCAAAGACGACAACGTAGCAAGTTGACGTACAGCATCCCAATTTATGTATTGCTGTACTGCAATAGAACAGCCAACCAAATCTCACCAATTCCAGCCAGCTAATCTGGCTGCTTTCCCACTCTTCCTCTCACCAGCAATGTCACAGATCAGGCTGATCTGATCGGCGAATACCCCTCTATCGAGATTATTCTTACTTTCGTTGCCGGCATATTTTCTATTGCCATGCAATGTATCAACACTATCAAAGTATACTCACAACTTTTCATTCTTATCCTTCACGCTTGCGTTCATCTTTATGTTCCAAATTCCGATTCATAAACTATGTTCATCTATCTCGAATACCCGTAACAAATGTTTCTCACACGACGCCCTCTGCAGAGACGGTGGTTCCTGTACGTCCTGCAGAAGATGCAACACGCTAGCTTGCACTGGATTGGTTGTCTGACAGCCGACATCCTTGGCACGCACCGATTTCCACTACGCGGTCCAAGACGGTTCCAGCACCTCGTGTCAGCTTCCAAGCATCTGCAAGACCGATTCCCTTCCCTCATGAACTGCGCTTGAGTATCCGAGGTTGGGCGCGGTGTCGGTCGACGCGTCGCCCTTGGTGGCCTGGTCGTCCTGGGAGGCGGCCGGGTAGTGGGTCTGCGCGTGGCTCTTGGCGTGGGCGTCGGACGCGTAGTGGGATTTGAGTTACTGCCACCGCGAACAGCATTGCAACCAGCATCGTTTTCAGATCCGAATGTACCAAAGTCCTGCTTGTAGGCAAAAGTCTGTGTGCAGTACACACGTCCGTTGGCTGCGAAATGGAATCCGACAACGACTTCTTCGAAGCGTCCGTTCAGGATGTTTCTCAAATGCGGCGGAGAAGTTTCCCATTGTGTCACGCACGCCAGTGCAATGTCATTTGATTCGTAGTTGTAAGCAATGTTTTCACCACCGATCCAGCGCTTGCAGCCGACCGTTCGCGTGGCTTCCTGAAGGACCTGATGACGCAGGGTGGGAAACCCTGACAGGACGCGGCTGTATTGCACGGCATTTGTTAGTTGGTTCATCGTTCCGACTCTGAGCGGTGTGTTGACTCCATTGCGCCTTCGGACGGCGTTAGTGTACTCAACTGCTTTAATGCACCAACAGTTCATGTTGTTTCGAGCACATGGCGCGCCAGACATGCGAATTGATGAGTGAAGAGCGTTGGGTTTGACACACGTATTGGAGCCATCTGCTTCAAGAACGCAGCTTTCATGTAGGTTTGCGGCCGCGACACAGCAGAGGAGTGCTACGAGAGCAAATTGAAGATTCATTGTGCTATTCAGGGTGTGTGAGATAATGGAGAGTGACTGAGTTTGCTGATGAAGATCTGATGCTGAGGTATTTTTCGATGCGAAGTAAAGCTTAAGTAGACTCGGTAGCTGAAGAGATTCGTGGGAAAGCGTAGAAATATTAAGCACCTCGAGCGAGACGTGAGTCCAATCTGCTGGAAATGTGATGCAGGTATGACTGTGGAGAAGGTTGGTCAGCACAGCTGTATAATCGAATAAACGCATGGGAAGCAAGACGACGTGAACGCTGTACCAGTACGATTAACACCAAGGTTCATAGACGCTTGTTGCTCTGATTGTAGCCCACGTCAAGGGAACGGATGCGTTGAGGGGTATATGGGGTGGCAGCTGGGCCAATAGTTGTTTGTTTTCCTCATCGCCGTACACAATAGTCATTTCTATGTCACTTGTAGCTAGAATCGTCATTCATCTGCAAACAAAGGGGGCAATACTGAGAGAACAATTCAGTGCGGAATGTGAGTGGCATGACGTTCGACCGACTGGCTGCATGATAAGAAAATCCTGGGAAGCAGTCGGCTGCTTGACTGGAAACAAGTGCAAATTGAAGCCACGTTGAGCACAGCAGTTACTTGGGGAATTCTGAAACCGACGCAGCTGTATACCCCACGTACGTGAATTGTTCGGACAGACACGCGAGCACAACAGACATGATGTCAGATTTTCCGGTATTTCTATGATCAAGACGTGGATCTCGTACCTGCGTTACAACGTGTCAGAGTCACACGTTGGCGACATAATCTAACAACGTATTTCAATAGGAAGAACTCTCACCCGAGTAGACCAATCACCTAACCCCTGGTGCATCCGACGGAACAAATCATGTGTAAAGCAGTTACCAGATATGCCATCTTCTCCTCCCACCTCGATCACATCTTCCAAATTTGTCTCGGGCATTTCAATCCAATCCTCCCCGGCGGCTTCCCAGGTTTGCACGAGCTTAGAATTGAAACCGTAAGGTGCAGCCAGACTCACCACATTCTACGTGGGTTATCAACACCATTGGTGGCCAACCCCCATGATGACAAAATTCTTTCGCCCTGTGGCCTTATTCTAAACAGACTATTATTAAAAATACGTAGGCCGGCGCGCGAAATGCTGAGAAAGTCGATATCAGCAGAACAAATACAAGGCAAAGTAACGGCGAAAACGACACTTTCCGCTTCCTAGAGAAAGATTTCAACTTTCAAACATGTGATTTCCACATCATGCGTCATATTTCGCTATCACATCACGTCGTTTATCGCGACGTACGGTTGCATCTGCTGAACGTCTGTCACATTCTATTTTAACCCTGATAGCAATTGGAATATTTTCCCAGTCCTTCCAACCCCAGAGTCAGACCAACCTTACCACTGTGTGTGCACTTATTTAAATTGACGTCGAATGCGCTAATTCACTGACAATATGGCCCATCGACCGGTCTTTGGGAGAGGAGCCCCTTTGTTTGAATACAAGGTCCTGGCTTTGATGGTGGCATCTATCTCCAGTAAAACAGACGAAAATAGAAGCGAATAGTACGTGTGGGCTCGAAATATAACTCCGTTTTATTGCCTTCCACTGAGCTCAAGTATATGGCTCCGCAAGTGGTGTTTCAGTTGAACAGCGCATTTCCACACAGGAGGCTACCATACGATATTTCGCCGAGTTCGATATCAGGCGATAACGTTCCATAACAGCTTAGATAGGCAGATACTCGTTTCAAAACAAAGTTGTGTACTGCAGGTTTCATAAAACATATCAGAGCTATTGAAAAATAGCTTTCTTCCATCTTGTCGTTTGTATTCTAATTTCGGAGCTGAATGACCTGTAGACAATTCGTACGTGATTCAGTTGTGGAACACAGAAATTCTGCCATGAGGTAGCGGCAGTGCAATACTTCTTGGATCACGGCTGAAGGGGAAATCCAAAGTTTGAACCACTCGTATCTCAGCGCATTCCTGAAGCGTAGTGGTCGAGCTAAAGATACAAACGAAAAGCTATACTTGCGTGTTGTGGAACAAAACATAATGGATTTAGCAGATGAAGTGTATTGTGATGAGGAAAATGAAATACAATTGCTTCAACAAAATTGGCAAAGACTATTGCGCCCCATTCCTGAAGATTCTTTTCTAGTTCCAGCGAAAATGAACATACCCGAGTCAGAGAGAAACGTTTTGATTGATAATAAGCGAGCTTTGGAAAACTTGTCACGTATACTGCATGCCAAAACAAACGCTATAGCTAAACGATTGAATGCAATCCAGAGAAACTTTGCGGACCTATTACGTACCATCTCTTCACCTAATTTGTATCATTACACCCGACATGATGAAGATGCTGAGGGATTCGAGAAATATGAAGACAGTGTGCCTTCCCAGCTTCTTTCTCAAACAAGTCATGGAGGTAGACCACATGAAAATCACTAAAGCTAATTTTAACACTTGAATGGGGAATGAATCGATCCAAAGTCCCACTTTCAGTACGTGTTTTGCATCTACCCATTGTGTGTATTCTGATGTCCTTTAGATCTCTTCGTGTCCATTCCTGGCAATAAACGAGCTCAGTTGGATCTTCGCGTGTTCTGGAGAGTACAAGCCTCTTTGAATTAAACAGAATCACCCTGTGTCAGGATGTAGACATTATGTCTCTTCTGCGAAAACGAAACAGAATCTTTGTGGCATTGATACTGAAGATGACGTCAATTCTGAGAATAATCCACGTTTCGTAGGAACTGTTTATGACTTGATGTCAAAGAGAAAAATAAGCCGACAGCAAGCTGAGGATAGTAATCCATGTTTTCACCTCTCTCCCTGAGAACGCCCTTACTATGATTTCAAATAGATCCTTACTTCCAGCTAGGTACTCTGGCGATATCAAAATGAATGATGTAGCATAGAATTCTTCTCAATTGTGCTCAGGAATGAAGAAATTTACAGTCCTACACCGTACGGGATCAGTAAATCTCCTCTGTGCGTTTGATATCAAGTGTTCAAGGCTAGATGGGTTCACGTCAGATATTTCCTACCAATAAAGAGTTCCATAGGCTTACTCTAAGTAATCGTTGCTTTGAAAAAGAATGCAAGTGCGAATAGTAATGCTGGGAAACTGAGACAGCAACACGAAATCATGGGATGCAGAGAATCTTCACCTCTGCAGAGGTAATCTGATTTGACTTTACCAAGAACCCTGGATTTTGCGGATATTTAAGGTGACTGCATGATCCTAAGTGTTTTGAAGTCCATGCATGGCCACAGGGTGTTCTCTTCCTCAGGAATCAAAAATACTGGCAGTCCTCAGGTCTCAGATTTTTGTGAGATGGAATATTGGAGTTAGAATTAGTTACGCAAGTCTACGGAAAGTAGACTGGCAACTCTTTACAGAAACCAGAATCCAAAGGTAGCCATCGACTCCTTTCATGAATGCTCAAAACATAGCGCTTCGGACTAGATAAAAACAACTCTCAATAGGCAGTAATCCTGAGAAAATAAAATGGAAGGAGTTACTAGAAGGGTACCCTTAGCTTATCTTTTCCAGAATAAAATTGATCTCAACAGATTTATCAAACCGAGTACAGTCAAATGACGGAGCTAAGGATAGCCACATTAAGTGGCTTTCTTACAAAAATTAGATCTCATGCAGAGCAGTAGAATCAAACTTCCGCAAACTTAAAAGTAAGTTCCGAGAGTGAGGAAGAATAGAGCGAAAACATAGTAAAGTTTCACAAGTGATATCAGTTACAATTTCGTCTCTCAACTCTTTGCCACAAGTAACATATGCGAAGCAACATAAAAAGTGGCAATTTAAGAGTTTTCTACACTGACTACAGCGGAATGTTAACTGAGACTTGGAATCTCTCGAGAGTCCAAACTGCACAGACAAGCAGAGGAAAATATTACCAGTGAAACCCAATACCCACGTAGTTATTACCAAATTCCGGCGCTGATGTAAAGCATAGTTCAGGCCATTGTTATGACGGGATATTCTCACGTTACTTCCATCCATGTATGACGATTTCTCACCTAGGAGAATTTCTGCGCGCATATGCCTCTGGCATACACATGTAAGACACTCCTCCATGGGGAAGACACCACATTGTGTTCCCTTGTCAAAAAGCGGAGACAAGATATTGTCGCATTGTTTTCGAAATCCCGAGTGGGGTACAGATGCAAACAACCATGGAGAAAATGCAATTTGTTTTGAATCCTGTCAGAGGGAACTCAAGGAAACCGACAATATCATATGTTTATTACAAGTTTCTAAAGAAGCTAAGTTATGAATCTCATGACAATAGCTCGTCAGGAATAATCGCAGAGGGCGGCCTTTGCTGACTGACCCGTCATGATGATTGAACTGGGTAAATTATTATATCCCAATTTTAACGGCGTGATCAGTGTCTTCGCGCACAACGAACCATTACAGCAGCGTTCTGGCTTCATGTCAATCGATGTCAACTGCGTGAGTATTTACGTATCATTCCTTCCGGTTTGGTCTTGCTCCGAGCCATAATTGATTTTGCTGGACACACCGGCATTGTTGGATACCCAAAGAGAAATTATTCGGTCGAAAATATGGGGAATCAGGAAGATAGTTCCCGGTTCAAATAAATGATAACAAAATAGCAATGACGATCTTGGGCCCAGGGAACACTACCCTCAGATAAGCAGAGAAAATGCCGTGCTCCTTTCTCAATCGGAAGGGGCTCAGCAAAGGTTGTATGCCGCCAATGTTCAGGACCAAAATAGTGAGACCATCATGTTGGGAAGTTACTACTGGTCGTATTTTATTACAGTGATGCATAAGATATTAATGGTGCCGATATCTTGAAACTGTAGATGTTGAGTTGAGAAATTCTGTCATGCAGCAGAATGTTTTGGAAGGTGCAGAAGGAAGATGAAGGGGATCATTTCTTCAGAGCCATGTGAGTAGTCAATGAATGATAAAATTCGATTTTTCTGGGAGGCTGAAGGTCATCGTGTGGCAGAAAACAATTGGACCCAGGAAGATTATCCCGCAGGACATGCCCACATTTTTCATTCGCGGAAAAAGATATTGAAACCTTATCGTCACGATTAAAGAAAAGGGATATTATGTTCATGGTCGCATGTATACCATTCGGAGTACATGTGGAAATCTCATGCAGCATTAGTCTACGCATGTTCCACTCTATGCACCTAGATACCTTCCATACCCTAACTTGCCGTACCGCACCGATTCGAGAGCATCTAAACACGTAACGTGCCAAACGTAAGAGGGATTCGGCGCTTATTCGCTGCATTTGCAGGAAGCTTTGCAGATGATGACGTCATCTTTCAAAACGCTGTCCTCCGGTAGTGATAATAGTGGACAGTTATGCGCAAAATTTATGAAGATCGACAGCAAGCTCTCCTAGATAGATACCAGCGTTAGGTTGCATGGACAGTGAGTAGCAGATGAAGGGGCGCCGTCCAGTATTATGTAGCGAAAACGTGATGTATAGAATGAAGCAAAGATACGGTATCCCATATCACTCTGTAAGCCATGCAGCCGGAACACGTGCTCGTCGAATTGCTGCGTAGAAATTGTGTTCGATTCACAGTGACAGGTGCAAAGAGATCGCCGATGAAAGGTCAATAGTTCAAAAATAGCTGCACGCGTTGATGTGATCGATTGTTCTTCAGTATCAAGATATAAGGAATGCACGACTGGACGAGATGTGCTATACATTTCTTTCACCAGCCATTTCGACAGAGGCATGAGATCTCTGTAAGTGCTGTGACTGCCGCATGACGCGTGCTCGCAAACAAGGCACTGACTTTCAATTGGCTTGACGCAGGTCATGCGCCATCTGCAGAGCGCTTCACTTGCTCAAGTCTTTCATAGTTTAAATTTTTTAATTTTGGTCCTTTCAAACGGTACTATAAAAGTCCTTCAATGGCTCCATCAGCACAAACGTATTGAACTTATCCTAGCTGGCTTCTGGTGCATGGAACACCAATACGTGACACGTGACTGGTAAATTTCATCCCCTTAACGAATCAAAGTTCTGTGGTCGCTGAATGTTCAAGTTTAGCACGTAAATTCGTTACCCATAACTCTCGTCTTCACCTGATATATTTCTTTCCGAGAGCTGCATACTTTCCGAGCAATACACTCAAGGACATGTTCTGACATGTTCACCTAAATTCCGAGACCAATTCGAATGGCGCTCTTGAACCACTAGTAGCCACTCACTAGTAACTCATTTAGAATTATTTTCATCCCTCCACTCTCTCTCGCCCTGAGACCTCGAGAATACGAACAGCTCGACGCTCGATATATGAGAGCGAGATTGTTTACCCGATTGGCTCCAAAATTAATTCGAGAGCCCAGCGGCAAGAGTGGAAGTAATCTCACTTGCAAGGCTGGATGAGCCTATGCAAATCCTTAAGAAGCTCAAAGCATATATTTACCAGTCATCATTGCTTTCTTTGGAATGAGAGGTGCATTTTAGTCCTGATGTCAACAAGCCTATCTATGTGAGCGATAAAATAAGGCAATATTGAAGTAGCATGCATTTCTGTGCACCGAAATATGAGCACATCGTCGCGACGTGGATGAGGAGGGAGGAGTGGAATGCAGTCTCCCAACTTTTGATAATAGGGGTCAAGCATACTTCCATTGGCATATGTTGCAGGCCCCCTTAACGTCCGCCGTCTATTTCCTCGTATCCATTGAAATATCTTTCTTCAATCATAAGAGCGTAATTCAAATCAAAACACATTGTAATACCACCCATCTGTATCATGAGAAAACCCAATGTACATCACAACACAATGAAAAGCTTTGGTGGATATAATCGACTGCATGCCCTGTAATGCACGCAGCAAGGTCGTAATTCTCAAACTAGAACAACATCTTGCATGATCCCCCTCATAACAAATTCTGCATCAAACCATGCTACTCTACACGATCTTGAAAGTCTACATCACACTCACGCAATGTGATGTGAACACAATGTTATTCCACCTGTTAAACAGTATGACATATATTCGCCTATAAGCAACAGGAGCATCCGGTGGCTTTTTTGACGCACATTCTAGTGTTGCCCCCATATACTCCAATGAACGGCATTGCTCACCTCACGTAAAACAGTTTATAAACCCAAACCACATCCCTGTTCCACCTTATATTTGCACAAGCCCATCGATACGTACTCGGAACTTTTTTTCCTTCTCATCGCACCTCAATGAAGCTACTACTTCTTATCCTAGTGTCACTAGCAGCATGTGCTCTCTCCTCAGAAGTGAGAGAAAGCTGTGTTCTCGAAAAAGACGGTTCGGAAACGTGTACAGTTGGCACTCTTCTCTTTGAAACAAGTCGTCAAGCTGCGGAGCCTCCATGCGCTCGGGAAAACAATGAGTGCTGGTGTATCCGGGCTGTTGAATTGACCAATGCTGTTCGTGCCAGAAACGGCGTTACAACGCCGCTTAATGTCGGCTCAGTTCGACAGCTCGCTAATGCCGTCTCATATGCGGCAGAGCTCGGTGCGATAGGGGAGCTTGTTCACCAGGATCTATTCGCTGCGACGGCTTCAATCGGATGCAGCCACTTCGTGGGCGGGGAAAACATTGCGTTCAATTTCGATGAGGTAGATCCAGCTGGAACATGCGTGGAACAATGGGAGAACTCCTCGGGTCACTTGCAGAACATTCTGGGGGATGTGTTCGAGGATGTTGTCGTTGGTGTATTCTTCGCACCGAATGGAAGGGTTTATTGTGTGCAGACATTCTCGTATTTTCTGGACTTTGCTACGGTAGGAAGCGTTACTGATCCTGGCTGTGAAACGGTTACTGATGGTGGCAGTACAGCTGTATCATCACAGCCAACAACTGCAGTACCAACAACTACTACAGTTGCTACGACTGTCGCCGTTGATACAACTGTCTCTGTTACCGTTACTGTGGCGCCACCGACGACCACACTACCGCCAACAACTACTAGTTTCCAGATAATGACCGTACCGCCGCTGCCACTTCGATAAGTTCATATTTCAATTTGGTCTAAGTCACTTGACGCGAACTCGGCGTGCCATGCATAGTCTCTCCATTGAATACTATCGAGACTACTTATCCCAGTCCAGGGACATATACTTTCCCCCGAAAAATCGCAAGTAAATCGCCCATGCAGTGCATATACTGAGACTTTCGAATTCTAGGTGTCCTTTGTCGAGATTGATAAACGATTCTACTTTTATTCAGGGATCTGAAGAGTAGTTAGTAATGAAGTTTGCTCGTGATTGTTCATGAAAAAGAAAGATTTTGCAGAAGTGATCAATTTTGCACGTGATTGTGCGGAATTGATCGGTACACAGGCGGATGAAATTGGAATTGGCAGGATTGAAAGCAGATATTATGACTCGAAACCTCAGCAATCCCTGGCGACGGATCTGGAATCGATAAGTAGCTACAACTGCAGCGACCGCTTCGGGGTTAACCGGAACGAATGCCCCATTATCTGTCATTGAATGAGGAGAACTTCCATAAAATTTTCCTTGGAACTGGTGCATCTTCTTCAACCGGAAGTCAGATGATGATTCGTAAGCATCCCTATCTCTGGTGAGATCCGCCGGTATCTCTTCTACAGAACAATCGAGTGTCGGCATGTAAGGAATAGTAAAGTGCTGAACTTAGAGACATGCGTTGGAGAAGACATCTCTCATGGAACATATTCCCACTTGGAAGCACTGTTGACAACAGTCTGTTGTGTCTTCTTACTGTTAGGCCTCTTCAGATTTCGATTAATGATATAGAAAAGCTTCAAAGCAAGAGTATACAGTTCGAGGTTGCAGTTGAGAACTAGGTAGAATAGAGTCGGAAATAGGAGAATGCTTGCTTGTTCATGTTCTTCTTTTGTCTTGGTAGAATCGCTAGAGGTAAACTCTTAGTAATATATAGGAATTGAATGCAACATATTCCCTGTGACTGGAGCTAGCACGTTGTTTTTCCATTTTGGGCAGCAAATCTTTGTACCGCTGATGCTTTGACGTGGATGCTGAGCCTACTGTGACGCTACTCCGGCCGACAAACAGTAAGGATGAAAGAACATGAAATACCTGAGCAAATGAACTTTTCGATTCATGATATCCTGTTATACTCAAGATATTTCCAGTCTTTCTCGCAGCGCCAATGATTACAGGCCCGTATTGACTCTACTTTAGATTTGGCTTGTTCCCATTTATGATTTCAGAGAATATAGTCTTTAATTTTATGCATGACAGCAGCTTCTGGAGCTGTTCTCAAAGGACAAGACATATCGCAAGCCCTTGGTGCGGTTGTCAATCGAGAACACGATCATGGTGCCTTCCTCATATCAGATGTTATCAACACCTCAGATTTCATGAATGTCTTGAGCATATTAGTCGGCCAGATGATGGGAAGATTGAAAGGACGGAATTTGCTTGGCCATGCGCAGGATGGTAATCTCGGAAATTTGAGCTCCCGCCACCTCACTAGCAGGATAGGGAATCTTGTTAATCTCTGCTCCTTCGTACTCTTGATCTATACAGAAAACCGTTTCCTTACTTTCCCGAACTTGGGATATGGAATTTTCGAAATAGCAGCCTAGGTTGTTCGTTCACTGAGGCCTCAGCTTCGTTTCTTCCGATATTTCCGTCCAGGTAGGCACATGTATACCTAGCGGATCTGCTCCTTTGACTTTGTCGCCATTTTCTATTTCGCAATCTATTTGCTCTCCATTCTTAGCCCCTACTATACTGGAAAATCCACTTATTTCACGGCCTGGAAATGGGTGCTCGTTTATACTATCGTTTCCATGATGCATGATCTGCAGTCACTTTGCTTCAGGTAGTAGATCCATAGCTCTAGTAATCTTCTGTTGACTTCTCCCATGTCAATGTGAGAGCATCACTTCCTTCTTCATAGCAGTTTTATGGTGGATTCCAAGTCTCAATGCCCATTCCAGGAGTTCAGACTCTGCAGAAAACAACGGCATGAACGATAGATCTCCACTATTTCCTCATTAAACTTACAGGAATCTTTAAACTCTTCCTCGGATTGCCCAATCAGTCTATTGAACTCTTCCATATCTGCCGTGTCTGGCACATCTTCCAAAGCGTCGTCATCTCCATTTTTCCACCTCAGAATTTGCTTCAACCTCTAATGCCTGTCCAATGGGCAGCGGAGATGACATCTCAGTAATCTTATTATTAGACAGTACAGCTTGAATTACCTGAACATCAACTTGCCAGTTTCCAATATGCCTGTTCAAGGATTTTAACCTCAGCCGACGCGGAAGAAATTAGACAAGGAGCTCCAACGACCTTTGTCCGGTCAATACAATGTGCTCGATGTTAACTTTACAGGTCAACCCGTTCTGATAGATTCATCATGGGGTTCCTTCCTGAATCACAAAATAATATCCATTTCTGCAGTCCGGAGGTTCAGCCTGAGTCCTCCAGGACGTGTCGCTAACGGGAAACAGAAAAAGGATGAATCTTATGCATTCAATGTGCTAGACAATGCTTGACGATTATCGGCATTATTACGACCACTCTATGAAATTCAGTCCATTCTTGTGGCATGCTGCGAATACCCATTGCCACCAGAAGGTATTACAGATAATCCAGAGCGGCTGTAGTCTTGGAAAATATCAAAGATGTACATGTCTTCTCAATTTGGGAATCATGTGTCAATAACAGAAAATTGCTGCTGGTTCGAATGGAGTGATCTAGTGGAAGGTCAAGAAAAGAAATAAACAGTTGCATATCTTCTAGCATTGACTGGAAAGATTATTGAATGCTCGTACAGATTGAATGTTCGCTCCTGTTGCAAGTCCAATCCTACGGCGCATTTGTCGATAAAGGGTTTACTTCCATGCTGACATATCGAATCAAATGAGATGTTGGCCCTTTTGGGGGAGCTGTCACTCGACGTTAGTCTTCAGACTTGTCAACAAAACTGGTCTCCAAACTTGATGGAGTCTGTTAATAACTATACTGGGCATGCTTGCGTATAATCTTGTCAGTGTGGTATACTACAATCACAAGGTCAAGGGCCGCAACCTGACTATGGATTTGAAATTTCCAATCCGCAATTGGCAAGCATGAAGCGACAAACGACTCCACTGCTGGAGGCCGAACTGGCAACTTGACCTCAACCTGCACAATTTAGTGCGCTTCTGGCTCCGATGATCATGGTAGGGATGAAGGCGTAATCTCATTGTGTGAAGGCGCTGGCTGAAGTCACACCAAATTGGACAGGCATCGCGGTCGCAATGTTACGATAGGTTTGGCAGAAACGATCAGTTAACACAAGGTAACTGTGGCATGATGCATGAGATGCAGTAACCTCGGGCGCGTGTGTCAGACGCCTGTTGCTTTCGCGCCAATTTCAAGTAGGCGATTTTATTTCGAATTTCGCAGATCCCCCAGTGAGATTATACCAAAAGAACACAAACCTCACGCAGATGCACCGCACACCTTTCCCCATACCTGCGCAGCGCCGGTCAGTTCTGGCACAGGGACAAACATCCCATCGACAAGGTCTCCATCCACAATACTTGCCAGCTCTGCAATCGGCTTGAGAATCAGTCGTTCACTTTCCTCCTTTCCGACATTCCCCGCTCTATACTGCTGCAGCAAAGACCCGGAATCCAAGTCCACCCTCGCCGAAAATACCATACAAGTTTTCCGATCGGATGCCCTGGCCACGAGCGCTAGAAAGCGCATATGATCCACAGAGTCCACCTGGTCGTCACGCACGAAAAGCTCCTCAAGAACCTCCCTTCTCGCGCCATGCCAAAGCTCGCGCAGCACGGGAGCATGGTCGCCTTCCACGGGCGGGGGCGAAATCGCAGACGGCTCCGGATGGCCGCCGGGCAGCGCGATGGAGCCTGCGCACTCGGCAGACGTGGCGGATCGAATGATCAGGGCTGTGTGGTCGTCGCGAGTCCTGACGATGACGACGTTTCCGATCGGTTGCGCCATGTGTCTTTCACCGAATGTGCGCAGACTGTCGGACGCGTGGTGCGTGCCCAGGAAGGTCTTGTAATCTGTGAGGCCGAGGTTTAGAGTGGCGGCTGTGCGAGTTTGCGAAATGCCGCCATATCGGAATTTTGTCGCGTTGAAAAGCATCGCGTTTTTTCGGGTTAGATCGCGCCAGGTTTGGTCGATGGAAGATTCGAGATTGCGCTCGGGATGTGCGCTGCGGTTGTATCTTGACGGTGCAAAATCTACCGTGAGTGGCGTTGTTTCGTGGTGCAAGTAGATGATCTTGCATCCACCTGTCGGATTCATCGTGCCGGTTGGGGTGCAATGCTGACGTGGCAGGAACACGTGCGAGCTCCAAATGGCTCAAATCCGATTGATGATGCATTATTTGCAGGGAGCTGTTGGAAATGTGGCCAATGGGCGTCGAATTTTGTGAAAAACTTTCGTGAAAATGGTCTATATTCAATTTTTGTATCTCGCAGACCAGCGAACAGCTCTCTAAATGACACGTTTTTCGCTGTGTGGCTCTGCTTGATCGAACAATTCTGCAACATTGCCCAATCCGTCAACGTGATGATGCTTGAGCTCGTAGAACACCGCTGCTTTATCAGGGAATTCCTGCCATCCACCTGACGCGACTCCTTGCTGCCCAACCCCGATACATCCATCATGTCGCACTTTGCTTTCATTCCAGCCGGCGCTCTGCCTACACGCGCCCCAACTCGCCCATCTCTCACCTCAATCCGTCAAAACCGCTTGACAACTCCTCGTCGCATCCGCGTCTCAGTCCGATCCCCTACAGCGACGCTTCAACCCCAGAACGACACCCCTGACCCCACTCAGTTCGAAGATGTAATGCGCCAGTTCACCCTGTCCGCACTCGGCATATATGCCGCGCTGGACCGAATCGGTGCTGCTGTTGCCGTCCCAGAAGGTTTGGTGGAGGCCTTTAAATCCAAACCGGCAAGTCTGGCCCATCCAGCTATCATGTGGGTGCTTCTCGCGACATGTATCTACACGTTTTACCTGGGATACCAGAGCTCTCTCATCCGCAAATCGGAGCCTGAGAAGCGAAAGGAGCTCGTGAAGGCCAAGGTAACCGATCGACATTTTAAGATTTCATCGGCATTGTTCGCGGTCATGACCTGTGCGACTTTCAGTGGTATGGCTAATACGTATGCGAGGACAGGTAAGTTGTTCCCTGGCCCCCATTTGTATGCTGGATTGGGACTTGTCGCTACTATGAGCGTCATGGCAGCCTTCGTACCATACATGCAGAAGGGGAAGAATTGGGCGAGGAATAGCCACTTCACGATTGCGTTTGGCGCGCTGGCGTTGTTTGGATGGCAGGCTAAGAGTGGTATGGCGATTGTTGGGAAGCTACTTGGGTGGAATTAGTTAGCTACTGGTGATGAATGCTAGTAAACTTTTCAGTGTATTTACAATGGCTAAGGCTACTTTTTTCCAGATTCGTCGATTCGTTTTGCATCAACTGTGTAGTTTCCACGCTCGTTCAGCGGCGCTTGGACAACATTGTTGCGTAGGAAATCAATTGCTTCGTCGATCTGGATTTGAAGCTGTGGCAATTGTTCAGGCGTAGCTGATCTGTTCTGCTCAAACTGTTCCCGGATCGTCTGCCGGGCCATGTGGAGCATTTCCGAGTCACCTTTGAAAGCTTCATGGGTTGCTCGCAACAATTTGCGTAGACCAGACCGTGATGACTGCATACTCATTGTGATGTCAGCGTGTGTGTAGTAGAGTTGCTTGATGTTTCGCTGCGTTGATTCCAACGAGAATTTGAACACGGACAAGTTGCCGGTACAGTCGGTGTGTGCTTACAAGGTCCAGAAAATTGAAAATCTTCAATTTTACAAAACCATTTGATATTTTGAAAATATTTAAAACCCTGTTAACTAATTTTAGTTTGCAGAGCTGATGGCTTTTGCCTGTTCATCTCATTTCCCTGGTGCTCATGTCCGAATCATCTGGTGATACCTTCACGTCATAACTTCCTCGTGGAAGCATGATTACTAATTGAGCGCGTCCAGTCGCGTTAATTCAGGCGCATTTTTTGTATGAGGTACATAGCTGCTTGAACGTCTCGCGGTAAACTTCGCCGACCAGCAAATCAAAACCCCATCTGAGAATTGCCAGAGTGCCGACCAGCTGAGACCATTCCCGTCAAGATGAATTCCAACATTCCGAAGAGGAAACGAGCTTCTACAAAACGTGTATCTGCTTCTGTACAGTCGCTGTTCCATGAGCAGACAAACCTACTACATATCGCGCAACAAACAGCTTTCTGCCCTCCAACCTCCCTGCCGTCATGTTCCTTCTCTCCCAACCAACACAGTTTTCTTACGCATCTCAACCGCCCATGCCGCATTACAACTTTCCGCAGTCGCTGCACTCCATCAATGTCTGCAACAGCTCTGACACCATCCGAGTCCTCCGCAGACCGCTTTTCACTCAGGACGAAGCGCGAAGAAGATCGAGAGCTCTGTGTTTTAGTCGGAGTTGATATTACGAAGCGTGCCAACGCGAGAGCAGATGGTCGGATTTTCAGCACAGATGAATCACTCGATGAACTGGAACGCCTGGCAGGAACGGCTGGTATGAAAGTCGAAGGCGTGATTACCCAGGCATTACCCGCACCATTGTCTGGAACGTATATCGGTGTTGGGAAAGTGGCGGAGGTTCGGCGTGAAATGGAAGCATACGGTTGCAAAACCTGTATATTCGATGTAGAGCTCACCCCCGCTCAGCAACGCACACTCGAACATGAATTTGGCGGCGAAGCGCGTGGCATAAAGGTTCTTGATCGTACAGCACTCATCCTAGACATATTCGCCCAACATGCTGCAACAAAGGAGGGACAATTGCAAGTAGAACTGGCATTATATCAATACCGCCTGCCGCGTCTGACTCGCATGTGGACGCATTTGGAGCGCCAGTCCGGCGCTGGCGGCGTCGGCCTGCGTGGTCCGGGAGAGACGCAACTGGAATCTGACAAGAGGATGATAAACACACGCATGAATAAGCTTCGGCGGGATTTAGAGTTGGTGCGTGCACATCGTACGCGGCAACGCCTTGCTCGACGCAAGAATGTCGGACTACCCGTTGTGGCACTGATAGGATATACAAATGCTGGGAAAAGTACACTGTTGAACGCGCTTACGGGGGCAGATGCGCTTGCGGCCGACGCGTTGTTTGCTACATTGGACCCGACGACACGACGGGCAAATCTGGAGGGACTGAAACTGAGCCCAGAGATTTTGCTCACGGATACGGTAGGGTTTGTGCAAAACCTACCCACGCAACTTGTAGCCGCCTTTCGTGCTACATTGGAGGAGGTCGTTGACGCAGATGCGCTAGTACACGTTGTGGACGCGAGCCTGGATGAAGAGCTGATGGAATGGCAGATGAAAGCAGTTGATAACGTGCTGGAGCAAATAGGGGCTGGTGGAAAGCCGACGCTGATTGTACTGAACAAGACGGATTTAATATCAGATCAACGTGTCATGGAAACGGTGTTCAGAATTGAGAGTGGAAATGAGTGTGACTGCGTGCCAGTGAGTGCATCAAAGAAAATAGGGTTGGATGATGTGGGAGTGTTAATCGATGAGGTGCTGAGAGATATTTTGGTAAATGTCGAAGTGGTCGTGCCGTACGATCGGGGGGAATTGACGGCTGCTATTTACGAACAAGGGTCTGTGGACGGGGAGGATTTCGTGGAGGATGGAACGCATATTACGGCAAAAGTTCCGCCGGCTCTGTCATGTAAGCTGAGGCCGTTTTTCGTACGTGGGATCGAAGGACAGGAAATGGAGCTTGGACTGGAAAGAGTGGAAGCTAGTGAGGAAGAAGTGTGGATTGATTTGGCAAAGAAGAGACATGTTCGGCGAGGAAGCTGATTTAGCAGTTTGGGTGAGTTGTACGATGGATGAATTGTGCAATTACATAGGCGGTTTCGAGCCGCCGCCATGGCGCGAGGTGCCATGTCGGGATGATGTAATTGCGTGATGACAGTAGAGGAACTGTAATCAATAGTTTGGCGTGTTTGACTGTTTCTTAAAGTGGAGCAAGTAGCGCAAAGTGAGCACGTCAGCAAGGCGAAAGGCGGGCTATGGAAGTCGTGCTGGAAATTTGAACTGAGCGTGGGGAACGTAGGCGGGAACGCATCGGGGAAGAAGAATAACGAAGGAATGTTTATATCGAATGACGCGATGCCATGAGTGTCAACTTGTGCTACAATGCCACTTGGCGAATACGCGCCGTGTCACGCTGAATGAACACGTGGTGAATTGATGTTAAATTTATGCGCATGCCAGCTGGCCGCAGCACCTGCCGTCGGCCGCATGACGTGCCCATGTTGAATAATTCAAAAAACAACGTTCCCCTTTCATGACGCTCTCGTTCAAAATCATAGTTGTCACGCACATTGCGCCATTTGATTTGCTGTCCAAACCGTCAGCCACGCTCATCCCAAATCCGGTGCCACCCTTGAAAAGGAACTCAAACGCACATCCGCTCCAACAATTCCAATCCTGTTCCACTGCTACACCCGCCCATCCACCCACCAATCCCCTTCAAAATGCGTGCCAGCTTCCGTTCCGGCAGACTCGCTCAGCGCGAAGAAGACAAGCGAAGAGATCTGCCCGCAATGTCCCAATCACGTCGCCATGTCCGTCGCGGCCGCGGCCGCGCAAGCCCCCATCCCGCCTCCCGCACCATGGATCTCGGCAAGCTCGGCCGCGACGAAGAGCTCGGCATCCATGAGGGCGCCCCCGCTCAGTTGCGCGTCGGTGGACTGGGCGCCTTTTTCAAAAACCTCTTCTCCAGAGGAGAGGACACCCGCACAAGACCCAATCCCCGCGCAGAGATTTCGGAAAATTCCCGATTCGCCGCGCCTCTGGCTGGCCCTGGCGCAAGTGGCGGCCCGACCATGGCCAGTTCGGGCCGCCTCGGACGCCATGCTGCCGCGAGCAGTTTGGGCAGTTTGCAGAGCTATGCCACCTCGACTATCAGGGCAAGCAGCGGCCCCATTCCAAGCTGTTTGACACCGAGCAGCACAAGTGAAGTTGGTATGAAGAAGAGGGTCTACGTGAAGAAGGAACACGAGTCCGATCCGGTCTTCTCAAAGGAGACGAGAGAAAATACATTGCTCAGCAAGAGACCTGATCGATTCGTATATCCCAATTTCGCACTCGCTGAGTTTGGCGGTCGCGATACTTGGGGTAGCGATGTGTTTGTCTTGCCGCACAACGCCATACGCTGGGAGATTATGGATCTTTATACCATTCTCTCATCTATCCAGCGTCGCTGGACCTCACTCAAGATGATGGATGTCTGGGAACTAAGTGAGTATTGGGAGGTCTTCGAAGTCTTTGTCGCTCAGTACTTTGAAATCGAAGATCAGATCGTATTTCCGTTCATGCTCAATATCGCCGGAGAATCAGGTGAACTCAAACGGTACCATAAGGTTGTTAAATACAATAGAGATCGTCTGGAGAATATGCTTCATGCGGTCGGCTCAACTCTTGAGCTATTCAATTCATCTGCACCAGGAGAAGTATTGCCGAAAGTCTACTCCCAGCTTGCAGAATATCTTCCCAAGTTGCTCGACTACATGGAACAGCAGGAAAATATCCTCCCAAATGTCTTTGAGCAGTACTGCGAGCCTGAAGATCGTGCACTTTTGAACCGCGCTAGTGCCAATTTCATCATTCGTGCCGCAAATGGCCGTGATGGCATCGCGATCCTCACTCGATGGATCGAGGATTCAATGGTGCTGCAAATGTGGAAGAATGAGAATCTAAGCCCACGTGCACAGTCATCTCACAAGAGATGGATTAGCAGTCTGGAAACTACCCATGTTGATATTGCCCGTCGCTTCCAGCGCCGCCTAAGAAGCATGCCCAAGTCTGATAACCTGGAGAGTGCCAGTGTGGCTACAATGGACGATAGGGTTGAGACAGCCCGTAAGTCAGGTAACAAGAATAGCTTCAAGGGCGTCTCCAGACGAGCCTTGCAGACCGCATAGGCGTGTTAGCACTTTACATCAAGTTAACTTGTGGACTCCAGGCCGTTTTAATATCCAGGCTGTTGCCGACATGTAAGCCAACGAATAACACCCCATAGCAGAAGAAAACTCATATGAAAGAATCAGCAATCAGTATGTACCAGTTAGAGGTTAGCTCTCTTTAAAGTAAAACGTTGATCACTACCACAACAACACGAGCAGATCTCGCCCAGTCTGCTCTCGGCCAACGATCAGTTGAACACTGCAGAATGTAGGATACTAGTCTCTCTGTCCAGGTCGTGACAAACTGCTATCGAGCAAGCGACTCTCGTTACGACCTCTGTTTTGTACATTAGAGCCCCCAAGCACACGACCACCACTATCGGTATCTCGCCCCTTATAAAACCCTCCAAGAACACGCCCGTAACCCTCTGCGAATACGTTTCCGCGATCCCAATACATCGCCAGCCCGCTCATCAACACCAATTTGCCGCAAACATACAAAATCTCCGCCCAATCCTCGTCATAGCCAGCAGCTGTTCTACAAACACCCTGCACAACCTCAAGCACCGTTTGTCCAGACATAACACGAATATTGCTGAAAATAAATTCCGAGAGCCCAGCACCCCCTATTGCAAACATCCACAGTGGATATCTCCCCATACTCGCCATCGGTTCCAATATAACCTTCTGCAACACTATACTACTATGCTGTCTTCGCCAAATTTCCTGTACCATGCATGCCACATACGTTGAAATTGCAAACGTAACAAGCAGATAACTTGTAGTGTAAAGAGGCTTATTGATCGGAATAATATCAAACGCAGCAAGCGCAACCCCCAATGCGCCTGCAATTGCAGCAATAATTAAATCATCCATGGGCAATGTTCCACGAATAGAAGCTAACAACACAGCAACGGCAGCATTGAGAGTGCCGAGAAGGCCTTCCGGATCGAAATGGCGTGAGCAGAATGTCGGTGCAAGGAGACGTGGCGAATAGCAAGGGCTACTACTGGAGCACGCAGGAGTTCTTCTATAAGAAGGATAATGATACATATGAGCCCAACCGAAAATTGTATCATCAATTTCAAATGCCGCGTTACACGACACGTTATATGGAGATTCACCAGCTTGGCACCCATGTTCTGTGTGCGTAATATAAAGATACAACGTAGCCAACAAACCAGAAAGCAGAAGCGCACGGCGAGAGGTATGACCAAAAGTTAAGAGAATTTGTAACGGGAGTCCGGCTAATGCGACGCGTTGTAGAATGCCAGGTAGACGCAATGTGGCGAAATTAAGTTCAAAACGACCGCGTCGGCCTTGAAGTAATATTCCCACCACAATAAGTCGGACAGTCCGGGAGATGATTCGATTGTGGCGAGATTTGGGTAGTGAAACACCGGATGTGTGGAGGAAGAGTGGGAAGACTATGTCGGCAAGTGTCAAACCGTGCCATGGAGCGTGTTCCAACATGCAGTTCCATGCTGTGCCTGCGTCGTCGCAGAGCACCATTAGTGCTATAGCGAGCCCACGCATTGCGTCGATCCATCCTTGTCGACTCATTTTGGCGCACTGTTCGCATACGCGAATCGGGAAAGACCGCGCGTGCTGAGTAAGATGATGACAACAATTGGCGCAGAAGATCCTTGACAGCTCCGTGGAGTGACTCTATTCCTTCTCGAATACGCGTGACAAATCAAGATAAGCCACGTAGTGCTTCTTAATTGGATAACGGCGCATGTAATGCTGAAGAATGCAAATCTCCACTGCAAAATCAGCTCGGAAAACGGGACGCCTAATGGAGGCCTTTTCCTTGAACCGCCGCCAGCCAAAGGTAGCATCTCGACGGACTTAGCCCACGGTCAAGCAGCTCGTCTCTGACCGTCTATACGTTTCCTAAACCCTCAAGGCAATGTCAATTTCTTTTTTGATGCCAGCGGCGCTGCCACGGCGCAACGCGAGTCACAACCGCCATGTTTGCGACGTCCTACGACAGTATCGCATGATGGCTGGCCAACGTACACACAAGGACCGTGCAAGAGACTTTCTGACACAACGAGCTTTGCAACAGGTATGTTTGGTGCCCCCTTGTTGAGCCATTCGATTCGTTGGACACATGCTGACATACAGTAGACGATGTTCTGTTCCCGCGAACTTCGTGATGAGACCACGGCTCGCTGGCTGGAGGACTGGCTCGGGCACCATGGGCTAGATAATTTGCATCATTGTGATGCGCTACAGGTCAGTAGTGACGAATACCTTTTGCGAACTTTTAAGGAACCCGCCGTGGTGCTTCAAATCAAAAAACCTATCCCGGGGCGTACCACGCGCAACAACCCTTACATTAAGCGCAGGTATTTTTGTTACGATGTAGAGATCGTGCCAAAGCAACTTGCTCTACGAATACTGGTACGTTAATGCGCACATTGAGCTAGAGGTGGGGGCCATTTATATTCTTCAACTAACTGATTGAATTTGCAGGCAGCAAGGGTGCAGATTGCAGAAGAGCTTACTGTTGACATTCCAAGTGTAGCAGATGAAAGCGAACGAGTGCGTTCATTGTACCGAAAGCGAATTCTGTCAGAGGAGGCAACTGGGTTGAATGAGGACATTCTAAACTTTCCGTCAAACAGTGATAGTAGAGGTTCGCCATTCCGCAAAGCGAATATGGATCTGGTGAAGAATTACACATTGTATCTAGGGTTGTTATCAGCGTGTAATGGATTGGCTCCTCACGGCAGAGACACTGAATTTCTGATAGATTTTGTGGATACGCATTCATCACAATTATTAGCGCCGTATGGCGGGGATCATGGAGCGGCCGACGTAGTGATCGAAGAGCTACTTGCGACACCGCCGGCGGTGCGTGACGGTTCTTTGTTCGACCCTGGACTACTGGCTAGTGTTGTGTTACAAAGGCGGGCGGAATGTGCTGAAGAGTGGTTGGAAGTTGTGCGAGGAGTCAAAGAGGAGCATTTGATGCTTGAGAGAAAATTCCTTGAGGATACGTTGTAGCTTGTTGAATTGCGTGCGTGGCGCAAGCAGGGCATGGCTTATGTTGGCGTCCTGTATTGCAGAGGACATTGTATTGGCCAATAATAGTCGAGTCTGAGCGGAGATTGGCAAATCACGTGTCTTGAGATATTTTTGTGATGCACCTGTACCTGTGTCCGCAATATAGCCTCTGATTTGTGGTTGTGCAATAAAATCAATTGTGCTGCTCTGTTTCTGCGTACGTGCTTCGTTCTAGAGTATAACACGTCAGAAGCATGGCATCTTTCGCAACTCCAATCGCTATCACGCAGCGACTAACCCGTTTGCAAGCGCGATATGAGTGTGGCACATGCCCATTGCGGATGGATGTGCGTGCGACAGACCACGAGGCGCGGCGCTCGCTCGCTGGAAAAACAGCTGTAGTAACGGGTGGTCATCGTGGAATCGGACGAGATATAACACTCGGACTTGCAGCGGCTGGTGCAGACGTGCTGATTATAGACCGTTACGGCGGCAAGGACAGCGATATTCCATCGCACGTCGCGTCTTTAGGACGAAACTATTACAGCATCCAGGCAGACCTGGCCGACGCGCGCGCAGTTGAACATGCCGCTGAGCAGGCGAAACTAACGGTGGGACAAATAGACATCCTAGTCAACAATGCGGGAATATCGCGTCTGGCGCCGCTGGAAGACTTGTCGGTCGAGGATTGGGATGCAACAATGGCGGTGAATGTACGCGCACCGTTTCTGCTGACGTGTGCGTTTGCGCGTGGCGAAGATGGGATGCTCGCGAGGGGAAGCGGCACTGTGGTGAACGTATCTTCTGTGGCAGCGACCGGGGCGCTGTTTGGGCATGGGGCGTACTGCTCGTCCAAGGCGGCTGTGAGCATGCTGACGCGGATGATGACAACGGAGTGGGCTGGTCGCGGGATTCGGGCCAATGCGGTGGCACCGACGGTGGTGCTAACGGAGATGGGAAAACGGGTTTGGGGCGGGGAGGATGGACGGGAGATGCTGAAGCGGATTCCGCAAGGGCGATTTGTCGAACCGTTTGAAGTAGCGGATGCTGTAGTTTATTTGGCGTCGGATGCGGCGTCTATGGTTAACGGGGCGGTGTTGCCGGTCGAGGGTGGTCTTGGTTGTATGTGAGTAGTGTGGATCAGAAACCGCGCGATTTCCTGGCGAAGACGACGCGGAGATTTGCGAGCAAGCCGCGATTGTCGGCGCGACGAATCGCTTCAAGGCGATCAGCTCGTCGAATTTCGCCGGGCTTTCTGTTGTATCGTCGCTGGCGATACATCTTGAGTTGACCGTCGGCAGTGTTGAGTTTGTTGAGCTGTCTGAGCGCACCCTCGACGTTGCCGCGAACGACACGTACGAGGTAACCCATATTTGGAAGAGAGCGGATCGGGACGGGCGATGGATCAGATTGGGATGGCAATGGACATGTTGTGATGGGAGCGCAGCGCAGTGGCTGCATGTGAACCATTCCAGCGAGCGATGGCATGCAGCCAATGGGGTGCGAATCAAGCAACAGGGTGTTTTTCGGTAATAAAATCAAAAGGTAAAAATCTGCCAGCTGCGCAAATCGAAGACTGTGCAGCGCGACAGGGCAGCCCCGCTGGCCCGACTCAGGACCACAGCAGCGAATAATTGGAAGCTGGGCTGGGCAACAACACTTCACAAAAGGCACAGCACTGCTGCCGAACCAGTTGCGACCCTGCCATCACTCTGCTCGAACGCCCCTCCACCGACTCCCCAACTCAGCCTCTGTCAGATTTGTTCTCTTCCCATTCATTAATCGTTTCCCGCTCCAAGAGCATGAACTGCGCAACATGCGGCAGGAGCGACCAGACAATAGCCTGCGATTGCGCACAGCGTAGCGTGCCCATTCGTGGACGCCGCTGGTTGCTGCGTCGTGCAAGCGCCCGAAAGTCCGAAGTCGGAGAACGCGCGCGACGAAAGGAGGCCCGCGGAGAATACTGCCTCTCAGCTTCATCGGACGGCGAGGAGGACGATGCAGAAGTTGAAGCAGAGGTAGAGGAGGACGGCATGGATGCTGCATCCACTGAAGTTGTCGGACAATCGGAAACTGCAAGTACTGTGTCTCGCGCTCTTTCCAGCGCCGTATCGGAACGCGTCGAGCAAGTGAAGACTGGCAAACGGGGAGAACGAGCTGCTGTACGAGCTGCGTTTGTTCGAGAGTTGTTTTTGAGTTCGCTTGCGTTGTAGATTTGGTTTGGCTTTAGATGTTAGCTTTTGTACTAAATTGATATTACTTTCTCTTGTGGCTCGACTCGTCCCTATCGTCTTCCTTGAGAAGACTTGATATCACGATCGCTAAATTTCTGCTGCACATGCGTCATATCATTGCAAAATGATTCGATCGTCAGATCAACAATAAATTACACGTGTATTGTCCAAATAAGAGTGACCACACAATCAATCCATCACTCCCAGACCTCTCATCAACACAGTTGCACCCATGTCCGCCTTCACTCATCCGCCGCTCCCGACCTCACCAGCTCGTCCGCAGCATGTGAGTCCAATGCGGAAACTACCAAAGTTCTTCGACAGAGCACATCTCCGTTCGCGCTCGACGCGCGCTGTCCCGACCGCAACAGCATCCGCCTCCACACGCACGCTGCCGCAAAGCACCACATTTGCTTCGTTGTTCCCTACTGCCGCTGACTCAGCCGTCCAGACGCCGAATGGTGAAGAAACAACCCTCATACAATATGTACAGTCCCAGAACGAACAGAATAAACCCGTTTTGCTAGGTTGGCTCCGCCACTACGGCTGTACGCTATGTAAGAAGCAGGCTAGTGATTGGAAACTCTTATATCCGCGTTTATTGCAATGTACAAACGATCGACTTGCGATTGCATTGATTGGAAATGGAAAATCCTCACAAGCAGTCGATTTTAGGAACGAGCTCAATTGGGAAGCAGACTTATTTACCGATCCTTCAAATCGCACGTATAAAGTACTAGAATTGCGACGAGGAGTTGGAGTTACGTTCACGCTGCCTGGATTGTTCAAGGTTATCCAGAGCTTTCGGGAGGGAAATTCGCAGACGCTTACCAGGATACCCTCTGATCCTTTCCAGCAAGGTGGTGCAATTCTTGTGGATGAGAACGGCATAGTTAAGTTGTTTCATGCGGATCAGTTTGCAGGCGATCATGCTGATCTAGAGATGCTTGTTGACAAAGTTTGTAGTATTTGTTAGATACACCTGTGAATGCTATGCGATTACGTTTTTGTGGACGTAGTCTACTGTTTGCGGATCTAAGAAAAAAGCGTTACTCAACTCTGAGATGTTACGGCCAATGACGTTTGTGACGCGAATGTGGTACATTTTCGGCCACAACTTGCCTGTCACTATTATGCGCCCGTCAGCAGAAACAATACCATTGAGCACATCAACTTGATGATTCGATGGGATATCCCTCTTTGCCAGAATATTTCTCAAATCCACCCAGCTATTCACAATTCCAGTCCTTGGATCAATCCTCGCCACGAAATCCGACATCCAAACATTCGCCCAAATCTCACCATTGATGACTTCGAGTTCATTCAGCAACCCCACTTCCTTAACGCCATCCCGTACGACAAACCGTCTGTTCTCCACAAAGCGCTCTCCATCGCGTCTCAAAACACGAATCGTCGAGGATCCATCACTCAGAAACACATCTTTCCCACTTGCCGCAACTCCCCAACCATCACCATTGATTTCAAACTCCCCTTTCCGCTCCAGACTAATTCTATCATATAAATACCCCTTACCCGTCTTCCACAAGACCTGCATAATGTCCTGTCCGCCCTCCAAAACTGTCAACCCTTCCCCGAAATCACGCGAGGAGAGTTCCGTCTGCTTCAAAACCTTCCCACTTTCCACATCGACAAGCCGTACAGAAGACTGCCCGTGCAAGCCCGTCGATTCGTAAAGACGGCCGTCCCACCACGCAAGTCCCTGCGTAAACGCCGATTTGTCATGGTCGAATTCCGCTACAACGCGCGCGCCAAACACAGGTGCTGCTGATTTGTCGCGTTCGAACCGCGTGCGGATCGCACGCATGGCAAGAGACAGAAGGATGGTTGTAGCAAGTGCCGCCACCACCGGTCGGCGTGGAAGGAAATGCTGACTAGTTACGGAAACCTTTTTCGCGCCACGCGCACCACGCGGCTTTGCTCGGCGACGCATGGTGAGGGCGATGACCGACTTGCGTGAATGCGTCGAGATGCGGGGTAGATGTGCGCAGAACGAGAACATGGGCTGACCTGTCCCGGTAGACATGCCATAAGCGACACTACAATTTGGCCACGCTGGGGATATAACGCTTTGGTATAAGGAAATTTTGGTGGATTTTATGATGCTGGATGGCACCAATCCAAAGAGATGGTGCGGCGTTGAAGTTGCCAGTGATGGCAGGCAAATGTGAATACGACTTCGGCAAGTGTTTATGTACACACAGAAAGTTATTGTGAATGTTGGCGTACCTTGCTCTACTTACAGTTTTGAAGGTCGAGGGAGGTGTCATTGACTGAAACTCTGTAGATAACTGACCACAGTTTGCCGGTGAGCCACAGATAACCTTGCTCCTTATCAAAGGCTATACCATTAAGTACGTCTTGCCGTGGGTTGCGATCAGCCGGTAACGGCAGATTCTTCGCTTCAATGACGGACTTGACAAAACCAGTCTTTGGATCAATGCGATAAATCAATTTAGTCATCCACACATTCGCCCAAACCTCACCACAAATCCATTCCAACTCATTCAAATCGCGTACTGGATGCCCATCCAACGTGACCTCTATTCTCCGTTTTTCCGACAGGTCTTCTGGGTCCAGAACCCTCAACTCTGTTGTGCCATCACTCATATAAACCTCATCTGCTTCGCGATCCATTGTGAGTCCCCATCCCTCACCCTCATAATGCCACTCTTTGATCACCTCGAATGTCGATTGGTTAAATATGAAGCCGCGACCCGATTGCCAAGTCAACATAAAAATGTGATGCGTGCCATGCAGCGTCATACCCTCTCCAAACAACGATTTATCCGGGAAGTCATATTTCTGCAGAACATTTCCAGTCGCAATCTCCACCTTTCGCAATGAAGTACGTCCTCGCCGCAACCCGGTACTTTCGTAAAATACACCATTGGCATACTCGAATCCCTGCGTGAAAGCCTGGTTGTCATGCGGAAGCGTCTCCAGGACTTGCACCTGGAACCTAGGTGTACCAGCAGGTGCAGGTGCAGGTGCAGGTGCAGGTGCCGGCGCAGGTGCAGGTGCAACGAGAGGCAAGTTAGCCGGTGCGGTTGTTGGAGGCGTCGACGGCGCCGAATTAGGCTTAGGTGGTTGAGGCATATCCGGCTGCAAAGGGACAAGACCTTCACTGTTTTCGCCGGATCCCTTTCCGCGAATCCCGAAGAAAAAGCCCAAAAACGCAGCAATTGCAACGACCGTCAGCACGACCACGGTGAAAACTATACAACATCTGCTACTCTTGGAGCGTGTACTGCCGCCGAAATGGGAAGTATCACCGAGGTTCTCCTCAATTCGATCCTCCGGACCAATGCCGGCACTTGTGTCCAGCTCGATATCGTCGCGTCCAAATGCCTCCATCTCGTCCGTCTCTGCCACCGCGTAGGACATCATGGTTGATTATACGGAGGACTTATACCCCCTTCGAGCAAGCGTATGATTCGCGAATCGCGCAGTGAGACCGGGTTGTGGAATCCAGCGGTAGATGCTCGGCGGTTATAGATTGTATTGGCAGGCGGGATTGGCGTGAAGAATCGCGTAATTGTCCAGTTTGCTGTGTATCATGAAGCCGCCTGACGAAGTACGTGAGTACAGAGAGTGTAGTTGATGGGGTTAACGGACGATCGCAAGCGGTTCACTCGACCAGCAAGGAAGCGACTCACACGTAACAGTACTGTAAGATTGCTTACAGAGAAATTGGGTCTGACACACAGAAGCTGGCCAGCAACGTTGCAAAGTGATGATGCGGAAAAAGTTGTCAGCGAAAGCGATAGCTCCACTGTTGAGCCGAAGACATCACTTTTATTCTGTGCCGTGAGTATCCTAAACATCAGTACGACATTCGAGACGCCTACTAACGCGCAATTTTGTCCCCACAAATGTTTCTAATTTCTTTAGAGCTATTGCTGAGAACAAGCCCCTCCAGGGCCAAGGGGTGAAGGGAACTTTACTTTCGGGGAGCCGGCTGAGATTTTCTTACCATAGATATTCACGCATACAACCTTTCAATTTTCAGCAGAGCAGCAATATTAAACCATAATTGCAACCTATCGAACATTGTTTATTGTTTATCCAGTGCATGAGCTTTAATCTCGCCTCAGACTCTACCCCGCATTACGCTACTCCATAGCATTGATGTAGAAATAGGTTGCTCGATATACGTCCTAGACAGAGGTCTTCTCTTTGATTGTATCCTCCTCGCTGTTCTCACGACATCATTCACTAGCAAAATACATCAACTGGAATCATACCCATTTTTAGTCACCCACCTAGCATGGAAAGCGCACTACCAGCTGCAGATACATCCGACGACGCCATATCACCAACTGATGCGCTTTCTCTCCAGTTTTCAAACAAATTTTGGACTCAAAGGAGCATCCGCAAGACTCGGTTGTACTCAGAATATTTAAACTACACTCGCCCGGAAGGTTTAAATTTGGTACCTCTTGATGCAGACCGCGCATTCATCATGATAGCAAGGCTCCACAACGGAATACGACGCGAGTTTATGGATCTTTATAATATTATTGATTCCATGCAAAGACGAGTGCATGATTTGCGAAGTGCAGAATTGGAACTGTTCTTCCAATGGTGGGATTTGTTTTCTTCTTTTCTTGAGGCTTCATTCATGTCTCACGAACATGTCCTTGTTCCTTGGTTACAAAAGAAGACATCAATGCCTCCCTTTCTAAATGATTCTACTAGAAATGAAATGCGACGGATAGTGCAAACCTTTTTACAAAAGTTCGAAACCACTTATAGCCAACTCACCAGAAGACCGCCTGATGAAACGTTGGCTAAAATAATCCAGAGCTTAGATGATGTCCATGCGATTATCGAGTACCTCGAGACATTTGAGAAGCATATCCCAGCTGTCATTGAAGAACATTTCAAACAGAATGATATCAAGCAAATTGAAAGAAAAGTGGCAGTCTATCTTCACAAACACGGTGATTCAGATTTCCGACGATTGCATCTATCAGTTATTGCAAGGGCAATGACGGAGGAGCAACTGCCTGTATGGAAAAAATCACTCCCCCTCATCATTCGATTTTCATACAGGTCACATAGCAAGAAGTTTGATACCACCCACGCAGAGGCTGCCCAAAAGCTCGCCGAGGAGTAGTTCTGTTTGCTGATAATCTGTCTAGTCTAGACGGATCAAACTGAAACCTCACCGACTGGCTTTATTTCAGACGCAGCGGGTAGATGCGTGACATGCAACGTTTCAACATTGCTCAGGGATATGATAGAGTGTGATTATACAAAGTTGCACAGAGCAACAAGATGATCGATTGTCGCGGAACGTGGGGCCAATGCCAGTCCAATACAAATTGAGGGCGCGAAAAAGATAAGCGTCTGGTTTACAGTCTGACGCATTCAACTTGGACCTGATCCCCTAGCCCTCAATTTTGGCTTTCCACTTTCCGGGTCTAAATAGGGTTCTAATCCGGTCTTTTCCAACAACTCTGTATCATTCTGTAAACCAACAAGCTCATAGCTAGATATCTCTGCTGCGTTTGCTGTGTTTCCCAGTGTAAGATTTCGAATTGCCATAACTGCCCACTCTCTTAAGAAAGGGTTCTTGGTTGTATCTTTCTCATACGATAATGCGTTCAGAATGAATGGGATGCCCTGTAACTTTCGTACAGCGTCTTGCGCCGGCGTGCATTGGTCACAACAAATTGCCACGACACGCACCATAACACCTCGAATGTGGGAGAAGGAAGGATCGTCAGTTAGAGCTAGACTTTCCACCACTTCGTTATTCTCATCGGAATTTGTGTACCCTGCAATTGCTTGAAGTACGTTGACGGCAACTTTGACCGACTTCATGCGTAGTTTGTTTAGCTGCACGGAATCACGAGAGAGAATAATGACAGATCCAATAATGCTTCCCCCAATTTGCAAAACATCACCGCTCTTCCGGAACAGAGCAGCCTCTATTAGCTCAACAAAGAAATCCAAGCTATCTTCTGGAATAGATATGTCCATGACGTCACTTTCCGTTGGATTCTCTGCAGACTTGTTTGCAGCTGCTTCGAGAATCTGCAGTAAAGTGATCTGGGACGATGAAAACTGCTCTGAAGATGACTTGAGAATGTCATCAAGGGTAGGCCCCAACGCTTCAAAAGCCTTTGATAAGAACGATGCACCAATCAATCGACGAATGACCATAAAAGACCAAGAGAATTTTTCTTCTTCATTTGGATCGACCGAATCTTTTGTATTCGTCATTTGTTTCACCAGCGATCGGGCTAATGATCGCTGCCCATCTTTTCCAGACCAAATTTGCACAACATCCTTCATGCGATCCGGGACTATTGCAATGCAATTATGGAGCAATGCGGCTGCAGCAGACGACGCGGCAAGATTATCACATTCCAACAAACTTTCCAACAAGGACGGAAACGCCTGATCCCAGACCAAATCTGCATTGGTAGCGTTGCTAGTTGCAAAGTTTACCAGAAACTCCACTGCAAAGCCGAAAAACGGCAAGCGAAACCTACTTTCCGGTTCTACGTTGTCGGATTGCGCCTCGGTTGCATTGAGACGATTCTTGATGCAGTCCAGCACAACCTGATGCGCCCTACACTGGGCCGCACGGGTTTGATTTTCAGTTGAGCGCGCACAGATATTGCGAAGGAGACGAATCGCAAGCACACCAAGACGCTCGTGGATTACAGGCGGATCGAGCAGCACGCTAAGGATATTCTCAATGGCATTTGGGGTCTGGCCCAGCGTTGCGCGACCTTCATCAGACCGTGATGCGGGTAGAAGGGCTTTGAGAACCGATTCGCTCTGTTGAGACGCAATGTGGACGCCGTAGGGAGCCCATTGTGAGGCGCAGAGAGATTGGAGGGCCGCCGAAAATTCGACCGTTGTCGCGCTCATGAGGAGAGTAGGCGACGAGGCCGGTGCAAGCTTGGTAGATTTGTCTATGCTATTGCGGTTGACGAGGGTGGAACATACCGGTGTACTTTGAAATTCAAACCGTGTAGCTCACGTTGGACCGGTCAAGCGGCAGCGGAAGGGCGACGGTCAGCAATGAAGATGTGCGTAGCGGCTGGTTGCGATTTCGAGTCCAATACAGAAATATAGTTTCTAATTTTTCTGGCGCCCTTTTTCCCGTTTCGCTGCTCTCTTGATCTCATACTCGTCGGTGACGTCATCCGCCGTTCGACATTGGTCACGTACAACAGCAACACTTGCACCCATTTACTGCTGCTGTGCATTCGTCTTCTTCCACACTCGATTGCTCCTTCCTACAAATCGCATTGTGGAAGTACACAGTATTCAGTTGCTGCGCTGCGCCGCGCCAAACAGCGCCAACGCTGGAGCCGTGTTGCATCCAGATCATCAAAGGTCGCGATGCCGCTTGAAAAGGAACCCGGTCAGCTTGGGGCGCTCCTCAGAAGACTCGTAGCCCTGCATGTCGAGCCTTCCCGTCTGGAAGATGTGCTCCAAATTGCGACTCGTCTGCTCGATTCCGCGCTAGCGACCGCGCCGAGTATGCAGACCGTCGACACGCTTAACCGCTCCATGCTCTTCCGACTCGTGCGAGAAGGGCGTCACGAGGAAGCCACACGACTCGCTGCCCTGGCCGCCGGTTTGAAATTCGAACATGGTATCAAGCAAGAGGCTATTTGGCCAGTTCTTTATGTACTCAATGCTATGCGTGGTTCCGCCTCTGAGCTCCCAATGGAACAGTCCGGCATCGCATCCAGCTCGAACAAGGCGTCGGCGGGAAAGAGCGTTAGGGACAATTCAGAATTATCAGCAATTGCAAGAGATGCCGCGTCTAGTGAAACTTCGAGAGCGGGGGAATCTACAAGAAACGTAAATACTCTTCCATTTATTTCATCCAAACCGTTTGAAGCTGGTGAAGATTCTGTGACTCAACCTGGCCACAAGGAAAGCGAAAATAGTGCTGAAGAGGAAGAAGAGGTAAAGCAGCCTCTACAAGCTATTCATAGTCAAAATGGTTCTTTAGGTGCTCCAGTTTCTTCCATACAGACTCAGGCAATGGAGAAGAGGCTGATAGAAGAAGTTTTATTACTTGTCCAAGGAGAGAGCGGCAAGATTATTTCTTTCGTTGGTGAACAAGGTGAGGAGACCGTTCAGCTTGATCTGCCAACAGGCGTGGAGTTACCTCTACCGGTGAAAGACATGGTAATGTACATTGCAGAACTCGGGTTCCTTTTCAGAATAATTCAGCGCAGGATCAACGAAAACGAAGGAGACGAAGCAGGCTTTGTTGCCAAGAACATGTGCTCGGCTATATCGCGCGAAATGGACGCTTACTATCGAAGTCTTGTTACACTTCGTACTATAGAACATGAAGATGATGAGAGCGATGATGAAGACGGCGCTGGTCTTACTTTGCGTAAAATTTTCGTCTGGTCTGAGACTGAGAAGCCACGTCTGCGATGGCTGGCACGTATCTGTGATGAGACTCGCAGTCTCGAAGGTGGGCAAATTCTTGCACATCTACGTGTGCATCGAAGTTCATATCTTTCACCGGATATCCATGATATGATGTCTAGAATTGTTTCGTCAACAGCGGCACCACTGAACAGAATGCTTCAGCGATGGCTGACAGAGGGCGTACTTCCAGACGCACATGGGGAGTTTTTTATCATGGAAGACCCCAAGGTTGCTGCAGCTGCCGCTGCTGCCCAGTTGTCGGATGGTGCGATGATGGAAGAGGGCGGTATGTTGAGTGGGCTTGCTGGTGGTCCCAATTATGGTTCCAGTGCTAGCAATCGAATATGGTGGGGGTTGTTTAAGATTCGAAGAGAGATGCTACCGGGTGGAATTGACTCGTCATTAGCAAAAAAGGCATTGATCGCCGGAAAGAGCATAGCGTTTTTGCGGAGATGCTGTGGTGATGCCGCATGGATCGATCGGATACATGCCACAGACGTCACAGAGATTATTGGATCTGGTAAACGACTACTAGAAGCAGATGGCAAGTTTGACGAAGATGTGGTCGGAAAAGTTATAGACCATGCAAGACGCTCGGCAAGTGACCGACTCAAGATCCTTTTCTTTGACAAGTTTGACCTCAGCCATCACTTTGGTGCAATCAAGCGGTATCTACTATTGTCACAAGGAGATTTCGCACAGGCGCTCATGGATGGTCTTGCTCCAATTTTGGACGGAGATGGAAGTATTCTACGGAACAATCTCACGAGCTATGTGGACGCTGCGCTGCAGGGAGCTTCGAGCTTCAATGAGGAGACGGACGCAGACATTCTTGAAAGGCTGGATGTTCAGATCATTGAAGGAAACAAGGATGTACTTGGGTGGGATGCTTTCATGTTGACGTATCGTGTGAAAGATGCACCATTGAATACAGTATTTTCAGAGCAGGTCATGGAAGCTTATCTTCTCATATTCAAGTTTTTGTGGCAGCTGAAACGAATGGATCATTTGCTCAGTGTGAGTTATATGGATCTGTGCGAGTTTGATGGGCGGGGGCGGCGAAATCTAGCGGAGAGAAGAAATAGCGGTTTCAGAGAGGTTGTCAAACGCGCTCACTTCCTTCGAATGAAGATGACCCATCTCGTTCAGAACATGCAGCACTACTGCACAGTTGAAGTGCTCGAAGGATCATGGACTGTTCTGGAGTCGGACATGGCAGCCGCAGAGGATCTTGATGGATTAATTCAAGCACACTCGAAGTATTTAACGATCATCAAGGATCGGACATTGCTTTCAGACCGGAGCGCATATGTCTCCAGGGCTTTGCGCGAAGTATTAGAAACCATCCCTGCCTTCCATTCTGCACAAAAACGTTTGATGCTGGAAGGGGCGGAAGCTGTGCGCTCCAGCCTTGTTGAGATTGAGAGTCGATTCGACGAATGTTTCGGACGATTCCTGGACGCTCTGCAACGGCACTCTGTATTCGTGGATAGTTGCGTGTTTTTAGTGTTCCGACTGGACTTCAACGGACATTTCAAGGCACGTCAGCTTGCGCTGGAGACCGCAATCAAGGATCTGCAGCTCGAGGATGCAGATGGAACGGATGCAAATGGGAAAGCAGTATCGGAAATGAAGACTGACGTTAGTCCAGCAGTGCAAGGTGAACAAGGCAAGAACCTGTAAGAATGGTTTGCATGGACTTTGGCATAATGTATATAATTGCTGGAACGGGACAATACGACTTCTGACACTATTATCTTCCCAGAGGCAGAGGTTTGCATCCCGACGTTCTGGTGTCAAACAAATCAATATGTAATGGTGACGCTTACAACGTCTTCAATGTTACACATCGCAGTTTCAGCTGTTGATGCCGCAAAACGCGACATGTATGTCAATGACGAACGTTCGACCACTCTTACCGCCTTGTGCTGACTGGTACTTTGACCGGTAAAACCACTGGGTTCGAATGTAAGCACCGCGAAATGGAATACCCTACGCTTATCACATGAAGACTCGGTGACGTTGGCACGAATGCTTTACAAGAACTGAATTCAATCGTGGGCAAAATCTCTCAGCCGTTTACTGCTAGACTGAGTTTAACTGAGTAATAAATATCAACGTTGTAACACGAATGAATTCTCCTTCGTGAGACTTTGAAAAGTGCTTCGTCCTGTGACGATAGTTTCTCGGAAGAGCAGACCAGCAGTTACTCGGAAAGATAGTTCTAGCATAGACGGGGCTCGAACTTCAACCTCGGATTGCTCGCAAAATTCTGGTTACAGGGGAGGGCTATGGCGCCTTTATTCCGCAATATAATAACACATGTAACCATCTTTTGATTGCACTTCCGTCGAAGTAAGCCTCGAACTAGAAGCGTCATCATAGCAGATCCAGGAGCCATCCGATTGCCTGACATCTGTAACATAATGACCGTGTTCAGTTGTGTTCGAACAATGTCGAATAACAGATATGAGACGATACTTCAAGTCTGCGGAATGTAGTCGACTACCATCTGCCTGAGAGTGAGTTAGTGAAGATACATGGGAAAGTAAAGCATCATCCAGATGAGCTGTCGCAGAAGAACTGTTCTTCCGCATGTCAAGTGCAGCTGCGATGGCAGCCGTTGTATCGTAAGAACATTTCTTCAAAAGTCTCATCGCATTCACGCGAGAGAGGCCGAAGGGAAGAAGCGCTGCGACCTGATTAGACTTGTCATCCTCGCTTTTGTGAGCATCGAGTACATCTGCCTGGAACTGTGTATAACTTGTGATCGCATCTTCATCTATTTCATCATCTATTGCTGACGCGTTAGTAGAATATGTTCCGTCCTTGCTGTGGATACGGAACCGCGCCTGGACTCTCTTTCCACTGGAAGATGTCTTTCTGCTCTTCACAGCACGCACTGCGTTAGATTCGTCATCATCAATGACTGGAGCTTTTTCCACCTTCGATTCCGCGACTGGAAACTGGAAGGGAGGCATGACGGACGGCTCATAGAGACGACGGAATGAAACTGCCTTCGGAGATAAAGAAGAATCTAGACTAAGAACGTTCGGTAAAGAAATATTGTCAGCGACCTTTTCAACAGACACAGTTCCACCCGTATCGTCACGCGCCACTCGGAACCTCTTGATGTGCAGTGCCAGTACTCTCGGAGCGAAGAGAATCTCCGAGGACGAACGCGCCTGTTTTCCCGATGTACATTTCTCACAGTTGAGGTCCACGGCTTGCGGGGCGAAAAATTGGTCGACGAGCTGCTGAAGATTTGGTATGCTAGCAGATGTATCCTCGGTATTCGCATCATGTTCTGGAATATCCAGACTCAGACCGCGTAGAATTTCGTTTCGAGGGTCAGTGCTTTGTCCACAGGACGTACATATGAACTTGCGCTCCTGAACCAAACAAAAATTAGACTGGGTTGGAGAACTGCTCAACTCACAACCAGTGAATTCACGGTCGAGAACGTCGAGACACCGTAGGAAGAATTCATGAACGTCTTGCTGTCTCGAGGAAGAAAATTCCTCGAAGTGGTGCGAAACGGCAGCTCGGACTGCTTTCGATTGCATGACACTGGAACTGGTTCGTTGGTCGCTCAAATCGGCAAGGGCGGAGGTAAATGGCAGCAAGTTGCGCTCGCGGGACTTGAGAGATGCATGTATTGTTTGCATGAAGACGGAATCACTCATCATGGTCTGCAGCACTGCGGAGAGATAGCATGTGTTACCATCATTTGCAATTCCAGCTGACAGAGTCCTACCAACTCTGTTATTTCCACTTGCGGATCTTGTAATGCGCTTCTCCGGACTGTAGGTTGGTGCGGTATCTGCAGCTTTGGCAACTTTTGTAACGCATTGAATTTTGGCTGCGGGTGCGTGAGATTGATCAAGCTGTTGCGAGGGCAGCTTTCGCTTTTGAGGTGATGGACTGCTCGGCGGTGGACCGTCAGCCGACTTTTGCACTGGCTGGGTTGGTACGGGCTGAGAGCTGTTGTGTGTGAGGTCGAAAACGGGCGTGTTCTGACGCGAGTCCCTCAACGAAGGTGAACGGTTTTTTGGAATGCTTGATCTTGCAGACTTGGACGGTGTGGTTCTCGCAGGATTCGTGCCCTGTGAAGAAAGGCTTTCCAAGTGGGAGAGATTTGGAGAGCCGATGAGCGCACTTGCGTACACCTTTTTTCCTGTAGCACCACGGGTAAGTGCGGAATATGGTGACTTGGACGAGGCGGCAGCCATGGCATCGACCATTCTTCTGCCTTGTGAGATGCGACTAGAGGGTAGGGAAACAGGTCTATTACCAAAAGAACGTTCCCTAAGTCGGATGTGCTTACTTATGACTGAGTTCTGAGGTACTTTAGTGTTGGGGATTCTGGGAATGGCGGCGCTGGTGGCGGGTTGGGGTGTCTTCTTCTTCTTGTGTGACAGCGCTGTAGAACATGCGATGCGATTGAGAATTTCCCAAAAGCTTCGTACCTGTTGCGAGCACTCAGCGGACCAATCTCGGATAGTGACAATATGAACTTGAGTCCTGCTTTTACGAGATTCTGCTTCCCCAGAGGCGGGGTCCTTTAAAAAGTGGACGGCCATGCAGGCGTGGGACTTGACATGAGCCCATTCTGTGATTTTGACACAGCGACCAGCCGGATAGCAGTTTGCAGATGGACTTCGCTTGACAAGATCTGCACTTGTGCGGTAGCGCTGTAATTCTAGAACGGTGGCGGCACGATGTGAGCGCAAGGTGACAACGGATTTGCATTCTGCAGCGGGTTGGTGTTTGAACTTTTGCTCGCAGACGCGGGCGGCGAATTGCAGCGGCTCGTGGGGGGCTACGTCCATGGTGGTTGACGACGGAGGACGGGGAGGAGAGCGCGTTGGCGGCGGCATGGAGAGAGATACGGCCATGAGCACTGTCGGTTGCAGATGGCGTTTGTGTTTTGGTTTTGGCGGCAATGATGGGCAGTTTTGGCGCGATGACGGCTACTGTATGTGGACCGATCGGGTCGAAGACAGTAAGGTTTTTCGGTGGTTCACGTCATCGATCAGTGGCGGTGAACTTCCATTGTCGACCGTGAATCTCAGCTCAGCGTTGAGCTATCTATTGCTATGTTAGCGCTCGACACACCATTCCTGTGCGGACATGATGGTGTGCAGTTTGGCAATAGACGACGCCGAGTAGACAGTCGCTCGCTGCCGTTGGCGATGATTTGACAAAGCTGCGCTGCCCTCCAGTTGAAAGGCGAGGTGCCTCGGTGGGAGATGGCCCGTTCGAGTGTGGACAAGGTCCAAGCTTTTGGTCGGCGCTGCTCGCATGTAAGCTTTGAAGAGCTCTGAATGAAAGCAATAGCTAGCGCGACGAGGGTGAAATATGGTACTCTTGCCTTGCTCGCTTACAAGCGTTGAGTGCCCAATCAGCAGCAAGGCGACTATTCAATTTAATTTCTCCATCGTGAGACTCGACTATTTTTGATTGTGCTCACAAACAATGTCAAGGAAAACACATCGATGTTAACACCCTATCGCTACCGGCGAGTACAAACGGGACGCGATGTGATGTGATGTGAAACTCCACGGCATAACTACATATGCAACCATAGTGTCGCAATCGCTAGCGAGCGCGCCAACGAGCAAACCAAGCGTGCGCTCGACATGGCATCGGGGACCACTTAGCGGTGCCTGCATTTACGACCGTCCATGTCTCGCACAATCTACGACATAGAAACCGACTGTACAACAATGAGGCATTCACTTACCTTCAACTATATTCTGATCGTTTGCATGTCAAATCAGACGGAGCGAGCGACCGCCCGACCGACGCGCGCGCACTTGGACTTGAATCAAACCTGAATAAACAAATGAGCGAGAGCTGCTGAATCAATGGGCCACATATTGGTTGCCGCTGCGTGGAGCATATTGCTTTGATTGTGCCATATAGCGCCGTTGGACGCAACGTAACGCGCGCGCTGCGCCTTATCTATCTGCCGTTTGCTAGTCTACTTGTGTCAACTGAGGGAGCAGCGCAGGCGAGCCCAGCCACGCGCGCCGACGACAGCAACCAAATCGAGCGAGTGAGTCACATGGCTCTCGTACGATCAATCACATGCTCAATTCATTTCAACACTTGTTGCTGATTAATCTGCGCACGGTTGCGCCGTGCCGTGCCGTGCCGTGCTTTGCTGTGCAATGCAGTGCAGTGCAGCGCGTGCATTGAAACACGCCCGACTCGCGAGTGAAAAGTGGAACTCAACGGTGAAACGAGCAACTGAAAGTGAGTGCAAACGAGACGAGGCAATGCGAGACAAGGCGGGCGACTACACCAACTGACCGTAACATATCGCGAGAAGTGATATAGCCATTGTATGACACGATAAAAAGTACGGCACTGTTAGTCTGACTCGTTACGGCACATTCAAGTTGACTGCCACACCACCGTGCAATCGGTTCCTTTCCCTCTCCCCCGCTCAACCGTCGTCCCGAATCCACAGTGCGACACACGTACGTGTTGACCGACAGTGGACCGGTGTTCCGGTTGCTTCCACCATGTTTTTATATATGGTAGGCACATTGAAACGCGTGTATCCGACCTTAGATCTGTGTACGAGCGGAGATTACTGGCGGGCGGCGACTGGATTTAAAATATAGCAAACGGCCATGGCGTCACAGCCGGCCTGTGCAAACGACGGTGGCTGCTCTCCTACGCTGCACTGCTCTGCACTGCACACGCTTGAGCTCGTTGCGTGCAGTCCTGCTACGCCCTGCGTGCAAGGCGCGTACAACATAATCTATGACACTGCGTGTGCTAGCACGCGCTGACCACCGCGGTGCAACGAGGCAGGCGGAGGAGTGTCGGGTGCCGGGTGCGGGGGGTTGGGGCGCGGCGCAGCAATCGTCTCACGTGTGCTGAATCAAGTTGATCGCACATGTGCCGGTAAGCAAAGCAATACAATACCTGGTTGAGTTAATCGTTATAAAATCTCGCGATTACTGGACAAGTGTTGTTTACGGATTGAATATGTAGCAGAGCTGCGGCAGCACAAGTTGTTGAGAGTTTGCCTCTTGAGATAGTGGCATGGCAGCAGTGCTTGTGACACACAGTAGCATGTATTGTCGCATGGTTTGGTCACGGCACGGGCGGGCACGGCGCGGCGTCGTCCGAGAAATCAAGGGTGAGTGCGAGTGAAATCAACGAGAGCATGGCGTCGCATGCGGTGCTACGGATGGATTATATGTAGAGAGAGCGGCATCGTGCTGCAGTGAGCTTGTTGGGCAACGTACACCTGTGATTATGGTTGGGTTCCACAAGGGAAAGGTGGCTAGTCTAGCGTACAAGCTGGCATAGGTATCGGCATCGGAGGAATTCACATGAGTGATATGAACGTCGGTTGGGACATTGAGATTAATCTGAAAAAAGGTTGTGTATGTTGTTACTACCTTGCAGATGCGGCAGTCCACACGATTTACGGCACTGCGTGAGCGATGGGAGCGTTGGTTGGTGAGGTGATCAACGGGTTGAATTCTGCGCACAACTTGTCGACGAGCCGCGGACGTTGGTGTGAAGGGTTGCGGCAAATGAGATGAGGTAATGGAAACTTCTGTTGGTCGGGCGTGCGCGCCGAGGCGAGCAGTGTAGCGTAGCGTTGCAGTGTAGAATGGCGCGACGGAGCGTGACGCTGGGACATGGGCTGAGAGTAATTTGGAGGGTTGATGGAACGGTATATATAGAAAAGTTAACGGATTGAAATCAACAAGTTTGGTGTTTACATGAAGTGGATCTATTTTTGCGACGGGGGGGGGCCGAGTGATGGATGGAATTAGGTTGTAATTAATAGCAGGAGGTACGTTGAATGCCTCCTTGAAAACGGCGGGCGGGGTGGTGTGGTTGGTGCGGCGCGGCGCTATGCGGTGTGGTGTGGTGTGGGCGTGGTGCGGTGCGGAGGGCGATCGAGTGTTGTAACAACTCGAGTGGAGTGGGAATCGATCGCTGCGCAGAGCTCGGCGCGGTGGCAAGCGGGGCGGCGCAGGGCAGGACAGGGCGGCGCAGAACACAGCGGAACACAGTGTAGCGTAGCAGTGCACTGCAGTGGCGGCGCGCGCGAGATGGATGGAAGCGATATGAGTCGAGTGCCTTGGCATGTAAGCAAAGGGACAGGCTGGCATTAGCACAGACAGTTGCGTGTTGCGCATTGACGTCAACTGTAATCGGAAAGCGCGACGCGGACGGGTCGATGGACGGGGCAGAAATGAATGGACGATTGAAACGGGCCATGAGTGGGTCCATGACACACGGCGATCTGTGGACCACGTAGACGGCACACGACGGCCCGGACGGCCCGCAGTGGAAGCGACAGAAACAGAGGAGCAGTGCTGTAATGCCAATGCTGCAGGCAGCTGTGCGCTCTGTATGCGCGATACGTGTCGCGCACACGGCACATGTCGACCACGACGCTCTACGGCGTCGCACCGCACGGCACGTGCTGCGCGCTAAATGCATCCACCATGCAGGCCCGGTGCAGGTCCTGTGCAGCCCATTCGCTTGCCTGCACTATACGTGACGTCCATGCGTGACTCGCCTCCAATTTAGATTACAGCCACGACGCACACGCTCAATAATTCCCACACGTGTACTCTACCTTCCTCACCTTATAATAGCAACGCCCTCCGACACCGTCACCATTCTTCACTCCCGACACGACGCAACTCAGTGGCGCAATCTTCTTCCCCAACACCAATGGACATCACCCAGCTCGTCTGCACCGACGATTACGCTCTCCCGACCCAATTGCTCCCCTCTTTGCCCTTCCCTCTCCCCGCCGTCTCCGAGATCAGCGCACAACCCACCCTCTCCACTTCGACCTCTCTCGATTCCATTCCCTCCCCCTCCGCCCCTGCATCCGCCTCCATCGCCCTCCCCGCTATTGCTCAAGACGCCACCCCCGCCCCGGCGACCTCCCCCACTCCCCCGCCTCCGCTACAGCAGCAGCGCGTCGAGTGCGGCCTCTGCGGCAAGAGCTTCTCCGGTATTTCTAGCCACAATCGCCATGTCTCCCGCACACATCACAAGGCAAGACCCTTCTCATGCTCCGATTGCGGCCTCCAGTTTGGCCAAAAGGGCTCCCTCGATCGCCACACCGCCGCTGTCCACCTCAAGGAGCGCCCCTACACTTGCGATCATTGTGGAAAAGGCTTTGGTCGCAAGGATAACATGAAGATTCACATGACTACTGTTCATCTCAAGAAAAAGCCCTTCAAATGCGATATGTGCCCCAAGAGCTTTGGTGGAAAGCGTCCCCTCAAAATCCACAGACAAACCGTTCACTTTAAACAACGACCGCTCCAATGTTCATTCTGCGATAAACGCTTCGGTCAAAGATCCAATCTAAATGTTCATATGAAAGTGCACAAACGAGCCGCAACCCCCGCCATGAGCATGGTCTCTCCACCAACAAGCCCCATACCCTCCATAGAAGATATCCACCCTCTGCACATCGAATCGCCAACACCACTGCAATCCGATACCACCTTTCCGCCAGTGCAAGAATCTCGCCTATTCGTCAGCAGCCCAATTTAGTCCACTGTACGTATCTAGTCTAGCATGTGACGCACGACATCGCATGCCGTCACGTCCACCACCAAGTCCGCACACCGTTTCGTCTCGCCGCGTGCCTTTTTCCGAGCCGCTATTGAGACCATTTGCGCACCCTCTAGCCTAACTAAGCCCAATACATAAGCATGTGCTGCGTTGCAACTATCCTATGGCCGAGCTTTTCTTCGTTTTCGTTCCTCGGCTCTTCACGCCAGCTAGCATGCACCGGCTTGGTCGGGCCTGACCCGAACGGGTGACACCGATGTGAGCGATCCAACGCTGTAGCCGATTAGTTTCCAACTAAAGACCGACAGCGCCATTCCGCCAGAGAGGGCGGAACAAGTTACAGTGGTGCCGTACAAGCGCATGCCGCCTTGCGATCCAGTACAGTGTAAATATAGTAAAAATAATGTTAACATACTTTTGCGCTTTAATATTCACGACCAATGAGGCGAGCTCTCAGTTGACCACACTGACGTTCGGCAACTCATATGTCTAGTGGACCTACAGTGTACAAAGCAGTTGCAAAACTTTTCTATCTCCTACTATTCTGGTCGCTCCGCGTCTACCGCAAAGTCCTGTCCAGCCAACTTGGCTGCTTTCCCTCCGATTCGCGATGCAGCCTCTGTGAATGAACTCCAGTTCGACCCAATTAGTTCACGCGACTGTGCTAGGCACAGAATGTCTACGAGTGCAAATTTCACGCAGTACCCATCCCGAGTATCACAGTCTCTATCTGTAGAGTGAACCTTCTCATGAAACTCCGCTCTAAGCTTATCGATCACCCCGACCGTATCCGTTGCAATATAAAATTCTAACGACTCGTCCTCCTTCAATCGCCGCTGCATTTCCGCCATAAACGTCTTGTATGAGCTCTTCTTTCGCCAATACTCCATCGTTTTCGATGCTTCATCCCCATATTCCGCATCGAAGTTTACGTTCTTGATGTCTCGGTCCAGAGTGCGATCTCGGATGTGAATTCCGACCATGTTTGAAAGTCCCTTATGCCCCTTCACCATGGTCTTCACCTCTTCAACTGGTTCCAACGATCGCAACATGGCATTGTCCTTCTCCCAGCTAGTCAGCTCATCAGAAGCTTCAATAATGTAGGCGCTCTTGAAGTACAAATGCTTTTCAGGAATATCTTTGATAATCTGGCCTTTCACTGCACCATCCCCCTCCATTTCCATGTAATTGAAAAACTCAAAGCTGAGCCAAGCCTTATCCCACTTATCATAATCTTTAAACGGCCACTTTGGCTTGAAGTTTGTTATCACCACCATATCATCGCGGAACAAATCGGAAAAGTTGGCAGCGATGTGTGCGTCAGTTTCCCATATCAGCACAAGCTCCCGATCCGTTTCGTTTGCAAACGACATTGCCGATCCAAGCGCCCGCAGCCTATTTCCGAGACCGTGCATGACGTGTGCAAATAGAATTCGAGCTGGTTGTGACGGCTCGCGATGATTCATTCGGAGGTTGAGTCGCGTGAGCAAATTGCGCTTGGATCGAACATCCATGGTCTCCATGATATCCCACGGCACTTGATAGTCGTTTGCAAGACGCTGTCCGAGCGCCATGTTCCAAGCGGCGGTGACATTTGCCGGATCGACGAGGTCCTTGAGAGCTGCTGGCTTTTTCACAGCACTGACAACTGAGTAGGCGTTGGTGGCATCGGCATTTTTCACAGACCATTCCTTATCGTCCAGCGATGTTTGGCTCCATTTCGGAAGATGTTTGAGCAACAACGAGTTGAGATCAATTTCAACCTGGACAAACTTGACGTCCTTCTGTGCTCTATCGCCATCACCGTGCGGGACATGGCTGACATGATCGTAACTGATATTCATCTTGTTCAAACCAGCATCCTGCAGCCTCGTGTAAAGATCCTCATCGTCCCAACCGTATGTCTGAATCCTCTCATCGTATCCGCCAATACCGAGAAAGTCGCTACGTTTAATATACACGGCACCGTTCAAATGCACTTCATTTTCATTACGCGCGTGCTGATAGTTGCCGGCGTAGAACCTTCGAAGGGGCTGATCGGAATCTGCCGGGACATCGAGTTGATGGACAGAGAGAAAGTCCTTATCGAGCTCATAATCACAATCTGTACGAACGACATGACTGTACGAACTCGCCGCCATGGCGAGATTGTATGCACGCGACAGAATCCACTGCTGCTCGCCCTCCACACGAATAAGACGAACGCGGGGGTCTGCATCAGCGACTTGGGTGACGACGTCTCGCAGCGGGGGGGAACTGGACCAATCCACGACGATAATTTCATCCACGGAATCGACCAGTCGCCAGGCGGCGAGGCCCTTTCGCAGGGCGCCATGTCTGTTCATACAACAGGCGACGATACTGGTACCATTTCTGACGGCGGAAGACGGGGTGACAACAGATGGTTGCTGAGGGGCGTCGACGGTCTGGCGCGCGTCGACGGGGAGCTTGGACAGGGCGAGGCGGTCGACGGAGAGCGGGGGCTCGGCCGGGGGCGCGGACTGGTGGGAGAAGGACGGGGAACGCAATCGGTCGGTGTACACTTCGGTACCGGGCATTTCGACAAACATGAGGAGCAGCGCGGGGAGAATGAGGATGTGGAGATAGGACGCGCGTCGCATGAGATGTCTGAGGGAGCGCTGGGCGCGCAGGGTCGCCGACGAGGTCGGGAAGCCGGTGAAGAGACGACAGAGCGCATCGAAGGGATCGGTTAGACAGGCGCGGAGAGAGAAGCGAGTAGTGACAAATTTGCGCGAGGTGCGGAAACGATTGGGTTTGGCGAGTCGTCGAACATCGGGCTGCTCCGGGGTGTAGAACTTGCAGACGGGGTCTATGCCGCCGGCCATTTGGTTGCGCTCGAGCGGCTGCGACTGGATGGGTGCGTGGTGGCTGGACGAGTTTGCGCGGAGAGGAGTGAAGCGGAGGATGGGTGGATTTACGAGCGCTGCGAAGCGTTGGCAGCGCGTTGAAATGGAATAGGGAGGGATACTTGGCGGAAGCGGATTGGATCGGACCGATGGGTTCACGTCATTTGCATATGTATGTCAACAGCGGTATACAGTCTGGAAGCATAACGGTACAGAGAAGATAATATGACCGGTTTAAACGCGTGCGTTTTATAGCTCCAAAATCTGCATCGTACGTTGCGCAACGACCGCATCCATCCGCTCCATTCCAACCGACACTAAACCCGTCGCCGACGTTCCCTTGGCGTCTTCACAATTCGCCTCCGTCTCTCGTCTCCATCCGCATTTTCGAACCAATCTCGCCACGATCAAGTAGGCCGCCGCAATCAAGCTGCCCAACATCGTAACCGCCACCGCCAAACGGCCCTGAAACAGCCTCCCAATCGCGTCTGCATACTTTTCATCGCCATGACACGTACCGTCCAACGTCGCCATACGATAGCCCGCCACGACGACGCCGCGCTGTAAAATGCCTTTGGCGAAGCGCGTCTCCCGCATACTACCTCCCTTTTCAAACTGTGCAAACGCGCCCTCGTCCCATAGCAGCGCGACAACGCCCGCCATCAACGGCGTCGATTCCGATGTCCCGCTCACACATCCGTACATCGCGTCATCCACCCCTAGTGCCACAACCACCCGTTCGCCGGGCCCGACCGTTTCAACGCACCGTCCGAAATTGCTAAACTCGCTCAATTCATCCTCACGACCTATCGACCCAACCGTCACCGCCGCCTCCGCACGTCCCGGCGTGAATAGACAAGCGTCGTCCCCGGCGTTGCCCGCCGCCGCGAACGACACCACCCCCCGCATGGCCGCCCGTTCCACTCCGGCGTCCACGCCAGAGTACCGTTTGCCGTCCCGGCTCGTGAGCGATAGAATGGCAAAGCGTGGCCCCGTGCTCTCTATGGATGCGACATAGTCCAGAGCAGCCAGCACATCTACAAAACTGCCCCCGCCTTGCGAGTTGAGTGCTTTCAAACAGGTCACATTGGCGCCGCGCGCTATCCCGCTTCTGGCGCCGGCTAGTAGTGACGCTACTTCGGTTCCGTGCCCGTTGTCGTCCCGCCCGGATAGGTACTGAGAGTTGGGCGCTGCAATACTTGTGATTCGTGCAGAACGAAAGGCTTCGTGTGTGGTGCGGCAACCCGTGTCGATGACATACATGTTCACGTTGGATGCAAGGTGTGTTGAGCAATTGTAGGGGTTGAATTGATAGTTGTCGAGTGGCAGACTCGGTTGGTCCAGACGGTCCAAAGCCCAGCTGCCGTACTGGCGCGCTGTTTCAACCGCACTGTCCGATTCGATGGACAAAATGGTGTGCGGTCTTCGCGCCATGACATTGAATGCACCATCGCCGGTTGCACTTGTGCGATTAACTGGCGCACAAGCAGTGAGCATGCGTAATTGGTGAAGTGATTTTACGTGCGTGAAGCCAGCTTGTGTAATCCATTCAACAGCTGATTGAAAGTCGGATGGAGAAGCGTTGTCTTCTATGGTTATTAGTGTTCGATCAATGTTGGCGCATGGCGCCGAGCTAGCTGCTATCAATGGAAGGATGTACAGGGTGATTGCGATATACCAAATTCCTCTCCATGTGCGCCTATGGTGCCCACTGGCGTTCATTCTCTTTGGGATTGGACGCAGGTTTCAACAAAGATGAAAGTACTGCAGATGGAACGCTTTCCATTCTCTGGCGCCAAACTTGTCCGGCCTCCACAAGCGCGTTGGTAGCGGTGCACCTCGCTTGTAGACTGTCCAAGTTCTTTTTCGGTTGCCATCGCATCAATTCGCCAATGCGAGAGTTGCTGACGGTTTGTTATGCTTTGCAATGCAAATTGACGGGCGAATCACGTGAACATGCAGTTTCTCCATTGCTACATTTGAAAATCGCAGAGGTGGAATGGTTTTGCTGACAATCTTGACGTTGCTGTAACTAAAATAATTGAAGGTGTCCGAGAGACCCTTTACAACAAACAAGGCGCGATAAGCCAGGATAGGCCGTCGATACAGTTAATCTTCTGTCACCTGCTTGAAGTCATGACCTGTGACGCCAAGCAAGTAGAGCACGGATGCGAGCGACTTTGATGATATTCTGCCGCTATGGAAATTGGCGTCCTCTGCATCGGGTTGGTCAAACGCGATTGACATACCGACCACCTTGAGCATTTTAGAGGAGACTGGACCGTCGCCCACGGCAATTACTTGCTCCAAGTCGATGCGCTCCTTCATGGTAAGCATCTGAACCAATTCTGCCTTTCGATCGGTATCAATGATAGGTTCATTAACTATGCCTGTAAAGCAATCGTTGGAATCGACCTCGAAGAAATTGCCAAACGAATAATCTAGTCCTAAAGCCTCCTTTGCTGTTTCGGCCACCAATTTCGACCCGGACGAAACCACAGCAAGTCGACATCCGAGCCGCTTGAGTCCCTTACACAACTCTGCAGCACCATTTGTATATTTCAATTGCTGCGCCACCTTTTTGTTCAATTGCTTGGATTGCACACCCTTCAACACTTGCACACGCTTCTTCAGCCACTCTGGGCGCGACAGCTCCCCCTTTGCCCAAGCCTGTTCCACCTCGGGGGGCACGGAGCGTCCCGCAGCCTGCAAAAGCACATCCACCGCATCGCATTGGACGAGGGTCCAACTGAGGTCGAACACGACCATACGCTTTGCCTTTCTCGACACATCGCCCCTCTGCAATGCCATATCACAATCGCGCTGTTTGCGTCCGACCTCGAACAACTCGTGCTGCAAAATCGAGAGCTCGTCGTCGCGTCCGGCGATCTGGATGACGAATTCCAGACACATGTACGCGTCGCCGTGCTCTGTGAGGCGGTTGATACCGACGACGGTCACGTCGTTGCGCAGCAGAACGCCGGTGACCTTTGCGAGAAAGGTCGCGCTGATGCGGCCGGGGGAGAACACGGTGAGCACGTACTCGTCGCCGACGGCGGCCAGCGAGGATAGCGAGGAGGTCGAGGAGTGTTTTTTGGAGACGAAATTGAAATGTACCTGGATATCGGAGGCCTGTGCGCGGAAGAGAATGTCCTTCACGGCGGTTTGGGCGCCCGGTGACGAGATGAGTGCGGTCGCTATGAAGCGATTGCGCACGACGAGTTGGCCGAAATCGACGAGTCGTGGGGAATCTTCCGTGCCGAGAACGCGCATCACGTTGGCGAGCGCGCCCGGGGATTGCTTGCCGGACAGTGTGACGATGACGCTCTCGCCGCAGAGATCGGCCATGATGGTGCGGGGCCGGTGCGGCTGCGACGGGTGGCTGGCGGGTTGGGAATGAATGGACGCGAACGGCGCGATCTGGATTGGGGTATTGTTGGTGACGAATGGAAGGATATCGATAAGTTTGATACGATGGCTGTGTTGTTGTTGAGGTGTATGTAGAATATTTTTTAAATTTAAGAGCAGGTATCATCAATGGTAGATTCTGTCAAGATTCGATTGCAGCTAATCTGGACGCGTATTAAATCGTCTTTAGCAACGCGCGTTGAAAATGTCAAAAAGCGTCGACGCATTGTGACATCGCACGGGCAGCGATCCGAGCTCTCGACAGCGTGAAGGGCAACGCATCGCGTAGCAATGTAAGCACAACTACCGGATACCAAACTGCATCCAAACAGCGGCGTCGCTCCATAACAACAGTAGCACCATCACATCGTTGCACCACCGCGCGCCAATCATTCCGCCGGTATCACCCCGCCACGTGTCAAGCCTAAATCGGATCAAATACGACTCTGTGTCTGTTCGAGACGCACGCACGACTTCCAAAAGGTCTCCATGCGGCACTTTGTCACGTGATTCAAGTTGTTGAGAAACCTGCGTAGCCGCCAATCGACGGCCGTCTCCGCGGCGTTGATCCAGTCGTTGGCGGCGGGCGACGCGATCCACTCCTGCAGCAGCGGGCAGGCGCGCGGACGCGGCTTGGGCGCGTAGCCGGGGTGGCGGAAGTGGCGCACCTGCGGCCAGATGTTGCAGATATCGTAGAAAGCGTGCGCGGGGCAATTACCACGCGTGGGCGTGTAGAGCGCGTCGGCGGCGAGCAGACGCTCGTAGTCGTCTTCACGCGCGCCCTGCGGTATGCAATCGCAGCAGTTTTCGCATAGCGCGTAGACAAAGTAGTCGAGCGCTTCGCGGTCGTGATCGCTGAATCGTAAAAGTTGTTGCTTGCGTAATGGATCGCAGGAATTGTGGTTGACGTATTCGCGGAGCTCGGCTTGGCATGCGTCGTTGATGTCGTAGATGGATTGGCAGTTGGCGAAATCGCCGTTCGGTAATGGCGGCTTGATTTGACAGGCGCTGCAGAGACGCGGGGGGATCACCACGAAGCCACACGTCACGTTGGTGCCCAGTTGCGACCGCATGCTGTGGCATGGGAACGCGCTTGTGGCGCGCGTGGGCTGCGCGGAGAGCGAGAGAAGGGCGGCGAGGATGGCGACGGCGATGGTGGGCGTCATGGTGGATTGATGGGCGCGTTGTGGGTGGGGGCCGGGCGATGGGTTGCGGGTTTATATGGGTTTGGCATCGATGAGGTTGATGGTGCGGACGTGGACTGGCCGCTGGGGTTACGCACGAAGCGCGGAGGATGAGAGTGGGTGGCGGGCGGCTGCGGTGCGAGTGGTAAGGGATTAGATTGTTGGGGCCCAATGAAGGATTTGAAACGGATTGAATTGGTTTGATTGGATGTGTTGTATGGCGGAGTGCATATATAGTGAACGTTACGATGTACCTTGCGATTGTTTCCGTTTCGCTTGTTGCTTTTCTGGTACATCCTTCACATGCCGCGTGGACGTCTGACGCAAAGCGCTTCCGTAGATTCAAACGTGATCGTTGATGGAAGCTCCAAAAAGAGAGATGTAGTACGCCGGCCGGGAATTGAACCCGGGTCTCGCCCGTGGCAGGGGCGTATGCTACCACTATACCACCGGCGTATGAGCAACCGCTGCTAAGGGCGTGACGGCTAGGAGGATTTTTATCTTGTGGGTATGTGAACTAAAATAACGGGATGATAGCAGGTAGACATTGTCATGTTCTATCATGCCGTCAAGTTTTCATTGTTTCTTGCTATGGTGTGCATCAACAGAAATATAGAGATGGACAAAAACTGTATTCATTGCCGCCGTACGCCACGTAGTCGTCTCAACTCGTTGCCTGTTCTAGTCGTGATCCTACAAGTAGGTTACGCTGTTGCTATATATTCTCAAAGTTAGTCAAGAACAAAGGCAGCACGATTTGCGTATCACACGCACACTAGACCCTATCATGGTCCAAACTCCCAGGTCCAAACAAACGCTGTAAAATATCGACAAGTTGCAGAGTGGTCTAGACGTGGACTCACAAAACTATACATACCCGAGACAGACCAAATTTTTCCGTCTCGCAACAGGCACCCCCAAACATTCTCTCCCGTAGAACACAACAATTAAACCATCATGTTGCCATCTATTCTAGTGGAGCAGAAACAAAATTTGAGATTGCCTCGTTCCTGAAAAAGCATTAACGGGCACCAAACTAGTGAAATTGAATTTAGCTCGTACAAAATAGAGACCAATGGTTGTCCACTCGATCCATACAGTACGCCCAGCTGCGCTCGTCAACCACCCACAGACGCATCCCCACGCACCGCTCTGAGACGCAGACACCGACGGCGCCACACGTTCGACAAGATTCCCATAGCTACTAACGTAGTCCTCGAGCATTCGTCCGTGGCAACCAGAATAAATTCCATCATGGGCGCGACCGGCAGCACGTTCTCCTACGCGGAGGACAAATGCCCCGTAGACCACAAGAACATGTCCAAGGAAGAAATGGAGCAAATGATGGCGAATTACAAATCGGCCGCCTCAATGCAGCGCGAACCCGACGTGCCACGCGACGCATCGAGCGAACAGTCAGCGACCGATACGTCTGCAAAGCGCGATGCGTGTCCTGTGGACCATAAAAACATGAGCAAGGAACAAATTGCCGCATACATGCACAAACGAAACACAGACAGTCCCAACACTGTGTATGATGTCTACGGACAGCAATTGGACAAGTCAAACATGATGCCATCGACACCAAATCAGCTCCCGTCACCCGGTCAGAAGGAGCCGCTGTCGACGCATCGTGTCAAATCCAACATTCCGAAAGCTGGAGAACAGTCCGATCAAACATGGACGTATCCCTCTCCGCAGATGTTCTACAACGCACTGAAGCGGAAAGGGAAAGCTGATGGCGTGCAGGAATCCGACATGGATACTGTAGTTTCCGTGCATAATACGATGAACGAGAAGACATGGGAAGAAGTCATGCAATGGGAGAGACGATTCCATTGTCAACAATGTGAAAATCCAAAATTGAAACGCTTCCTGGGCAGACCGCATGACTTGTCACCTGCCGCTCGTTTCCGCGTCTGGTTCCGAGGGTACCCCATGCCGTTCGATCGCCACGATTGGGTCGTGGATCGATGCGGCGAGGAGGCTCGCTACATCATAGATTACTACTACAGGGAAGGACCGGATCCGATTGAAATTCACGTCAGACCCGCCCTGGATTCTCCAATTGCTCTATTTGACCGGATACGAAATCGCGCGAATTCAGTCAGAGACAGCATTGTAGGCGATTTAAGCTCCGTGCAGCGCCCAGCAGAATTGCAAAGTATACGCGATGCGCCTAGAGAGAGCGTTGTGCAGGGCGAGGAATTGGACAAGGAGGAGTTTGAATTTCTCACCAATTTGTCCGCGAAAGATGTGGATGACATTGCGAAAGACGTGCGCAACCGATGTGCAAAGTTCAATGAAGCTTTCGAAACGGCGGGCGACGATCCGGCAAAGATGGAGCGCGCGAATATTTCAGCGAATTATTGTATGGCACAGAGCATTTGTAGGCCGCAAGCAGCCGGTTTTATGCAGGCGCTTGAGAGCGGCAAGGATGATGGTGAGGCCTATGCGGATATGACTTCGTGTCTTGAGCGGTTTCATATTGTTGCACGAAGGGTCATGCTTGAGGCTGCTGGAATCACCCAGAACGGTCCTGAATTCTCGGCGCAGGAAGCCGCGTCCGCGAAAGCGAGCAGTGAACAATCGGCAGCAGCATCTAGTTTAGAATAGATGGGTTCAGAGTTTTGTAAATACTGCTCCTCTCTAGGCATATGTATATTCCCCGGTTTATCTGCTACAACATGTACAAATGGTCTGTCAAGATAAGCAACATAAAGTATCCTAGATGCGACCAGGGTCTTCTCCCGTGTCCAGGAACAGTGTTCCTGTCAAGGACTCGTACCCGAATAACTCGGCAAACCGACCCCATTCAATGGCAATCTCTAGCTGTCTACGGCTCTCTATCGGCGAAAAGTGTTTGAGCAGAATAGTGTCAAAGATGAGCTCCTGCGGCAATTTTTGAGTTCCAGCTTGCGAAAGAAGGCGCTGAATTTGTGCAACGAGCCGAGCACCCGGAGCCGACAAAACTGCCAGACGCACAATATTCTTACGATCATCAATGGAGGCTGTAATGAAGCGTTGGCCTTTCTCATTAATTCTGACATCACCCTCGTCGACTTCGATCAAACCAAGGATGCTCGCCGCATCTATGAGAGGATAGAGGTCATCGACGTCGAGTTGAAGTCGCTGGCCGAGCAGATATAGGTCGGCCGGCTCTTCGGCTATGAATGAAAGCAATCCTCCAACACTTCCAATGCGCACGCCTGGGAGTTGCGGATAGCGTTCGGGCGATTCTGGAACGCCAAGTTCTTCTTCCAGTTCCAGTCCTACCGGTCGCAATGGCTCCGACAAGCTGAGGGTGCTGAGGGGCGTCTTCGCGGAGAGATTGTTGCCATCAAATGTGGAGTCGGCTACGGGCTGTGGATCTGGCAACAGGCTAGGTACTGTGTCGGCAACGTTGTGATTGTCAAACGCGGAAATAGCGCCGACGAGTGGGGACTCGCCGCTAAGGACAGTGTCGTCCTCTGCGGACACGGAGTAATCATCGTCTGATAATATGGTGTACACCAGATCGGTAATTTGCTGGAAACGCATCGACTTTCGATTGCGCGGATGGGGCATATTAATTGGCAATATGGTGCGAATTCTGCCCGGGTCCTTTCCAAGAATGACGATTCGATCGGCCAATGTAACAGCCTCTTCAATCCCGTGTGTGACAATAAGAACAGAGGTGGTCGTGACATTACCAGCCTGCCACAATCTGAGCAGTTCGGAGCGCAAATTTTCAGCGGTGAGCACATCGAGGGCAGAAAAAGGCTCGTCCATGCACAAAAACTCTGGCTCAACAGCAAGAGCTCTTGCAAATCCGACGCGCTGACGCATACCGCCCGACAATTCGCGCGGGTATGCGTTTTCGTAGCCATCAAGTCCGATGACATCGATAGCCTGCATAGCTCTCTTGCGCTTCAATTCTCTATCAGAATTCTGATGTGAGAGGCCGAGTTCGACGTTCTCCAGCACGGTAAGCCATGGATAGAGAGCAAATGTCTGAAAGACGATTGACGCGCCGGGATTGGTGCCCGAAAACGGCCGGCCCTTATACAAAGCTTCTCCTTTGGACGGACGCTGCAAGCCGGCCAATATGCGCAGCACGGTGGACTTTCCGCTTCCGGACGGGCCGAGAATGCAGACGATCTCGCCCTCCTTCAATTCGAGGGAGAGATCGTCGATGACGCGCACGCCGCCCACGTCGTATGAAACGTGATTCAGCGAGGAGATTACGGCGCGCGATGGCGACGAGGCTGGTTGTGTCACTTGTTGTGGCTTATTCGCGGCGCCGGTACGCGCCATTGTCGGCGTGCAGACAGAGCGTGGCCGACGCGTACATAGACGTCGGACAGGGTCGAGACGGCATGGAAACGCTCGCGGGTTGGCGGGCGCGGTGAATGAGGCCATGTTGGGTGGATGTGGATGGTTGGTGGGGTCGTTTTCAGCACATGACGCTTCGAGGTGTGGTAGCGAATTGGCGCTAGTGGCAACGACTCGGCTGGACGTGAGACGGCTTGTTGGGGAAAATGTTGGTTGGTGAATAGCACGAGGTTGCAGTCGGATTTTTTGATGATCGACCAATGTTGAGCTGGTGATGATCGAAAATTTTTGGATTGTATGATAAATTGTGCTGGCCGGGGTAGAGTGAGATGGCCGAGGCAAATGGCCAATTACGTAAGCCACACTCGTGCTCATACCCGTTGATTCGCTTGTGCCATGCATGCCAAACCTGTCGAGCAACGCTCAATTTTCTTTGCTGCCGCATTGGTCTGGCATAGATTGTTGTGTCTACCAGTGACGGAACAGGTGTAGCTGGACCTGGTTCAGCTGCAGTAATCTCACGTGTCCAAGTCTGGACTGATTTGGGATTACCCAACTTTAAAACGTTTGGTCCTTCTTGGACTTGAATCCACAAACAGGTTGGGATTCAGTTGATGAATACAAGACTGAAAGCAGTGCCATTTGTCATCGACTACCCATAGACTGTTCCAAAATAATTTTGACGCTTCCTCCGATCGCAGAGGCTAACTACACTCAACGGACATGAAATATGCGTGCTTCCGCCTGCATTACAAACTTGTGTGTATTGAAATTTAAAGCAGCACAGCGGACAGCCTCGACAAAAATCTTCCAGTTTTGTCATTCATGCCATTCACAGATTACAGAAACGCATCCCTGTCTCAAGACGGCTGCATTTAAACAAAGCGTCATGCACAAAATGTTTGCCAAATGCATGCGGTGCAGCCGCATGTAACCAATTGAAGCAATCAAAGTACACAAATACCAGCCTCGCCACAGCTTGCTGCGAGGCGACGTCAGTGCGATATAATGGCAAATCTATTCCAGCCAACCGACGCGGATGAGGATCCGTGGGAGAACGATGTGCCGCCCTCTTTCCAAAGCACTCGACGAGAGAGTCATGCGACTAGAAAGGTGTCGATTCCACGATTGATCACTCCACGTCTGGCGTCACGACTCGGCAAGCGTGTTTCTGTACCGTTTGTTCTGTCGCCGAGATCAGTCAATTCTAGTCCGATGACCGCCACGACCGCTTCGCCGACGTCGCAAACTGCGCCGCTTTCACCGCTTTCTGGTGTTGACGCCAAACCTGTGCAGCACAATGAGGGTGGCTTGCCGCATTGGAGAGCTATTTCGCCGAGGATTAAGAAGGCTTTTGCGTTTTGGAAAAAGGAATCTGGAGAGTGAATTGGTGAGACGAGAAGCGCCTTGAGGAGGAGCTTGGTTTTTTGCTGCGAGTGTATGTTGTTGTTATCGATTTGAGTAGGTTGGCTTTGAAAGCGCAATTTAGATACATTTAGAAAACTGGTCATTTTGTGATGGAGATTCTTAGTATCAAGTCCAGCGTGGTGACTCCTCTAGTGAGAGCGTCAGTCTCGGACGGTCTTCGACGTGTTTACTTGGTTTGATTGTTGTATAGTGCGCATGTAAACCGAAAACTTTCCCGCGGAGTGTACAAAAAGCTAGCCAGTTCAAAGGATTCCCCCTCCACAACGTCGAGTTATTGCTGGAATTGTAGAGAGATTGTAAGAGGACCATAATGAGAGAACACGTCGGCAGCGGTGAGCGCCATTAAGAACGAGACAGACATGAATGCATTCTATGCAAAAAAACCGTTTTGATCTTTGAGAAGATGTATCTTGTAAATTCATTGCTGCAAATGTGCATCCATTATCATTGAAAGATTGATCACTCATTTCTTTCACGCTACATGCGTCGGTGACGAAGAGTGATGATCGATTGGAAGAAACACGCAGCCACTTACAGGACGTATGACGAGTTGGGCATATGAAGCGGTGCCGAAAAAGTTTACTATGCATTGTTGACGTGAACAGAGACCAGTTGCATTGCAACCGTTCCATTCGGTTTCTACTGACAACATTGCGGCAGGAAAGGGTTGACAACACATTATAATCCAAAGTACGGACCAGAAAGCGTCACACAATGGCGCTCTTCAAAGCGGTTTGCAGACAGTGCACACACGACAATGCCTTGGTGTTGCAATAGAGTGCTGATGTCGTCATCTCTTCTAGCTAGTGAGTATTTCAGGTGAGGTTAGGCGCCGTCTTACATACGGAACCGCATGAAGCAAAATCCGGTCCTCTAGGCGTGACAACGGGTATGATTTACTCGATGGAACGCAACGAGAGCTACGTCTACACCATAACAGTCGTCGATGCAACAATGCGGCATGGCAGTCACAGTCGAGCATACCAACCACAATAGCAGACATGCATAACACGCCGAATACACCCACGTGGCGAGCCGGTAACACCACTACTGGTCCACAAAACAGCACGACACATCGAGGCGCATGCGAGCGTTGACTTGCGCCATCTTTCAAATGACCGTCTGCACAAAGCAGCACGTCATACAGTCGGAAGCACCGATGGTGCATTCTGGCAGTCATGACCATGCAGCGAGGGCAAGATCACCACACAGTTGCCCATGAAAGCGTAAAGCTGGGATGTCGGATGGTGTGAATGAACACGTCCGAGATGGGGTATCTATGCAGTTTGACGCATTGATGGGCAATGTTGTGGAATCTCGACGTCGCTGATTTCAGTCGTGGTAACGGCCGTTCAAACATGGCGTCGAATAATGCGTCGCGTGCTGGTGCACGATGACACCATTGTTGCGGAAAGAATGCACGTGACAGATATTGGTGGCGTGCATTCAGTTTCTGTTCCAGCAAAGCATGTCCTTCTGCCGACACGCGCGGCGTCGCACCCCAGCTGCGATTTGGCCGGTCTCGAGGTTTGTTGCGCGGGTGGTCGACGACTGCGCTGCATGGATCGGCGGCATTTATAGGTTTGGTCTCGAGTGTTTGCAAGCCGTCTGACTACCAATCATTTTCTATACAGGTTTCACGTGGCTTGTATCCATTGGCATTCATGTCACGCAAGACCTGATTTTATCCATGGAGATCGAAATGCTCTCCCCGCGCGTATAGCAATCGACTTTTTTCAAATATTTGGATCAAATATTTCCCAATTTGAAAAGACCATCTCTGATCTTGACAACACATTTGAATTTCTACAGCACTACAGCACAGTAATATCGTAAGCGATCACCACTACCCTACCTCTTCAATAACCACAAACCCAACTGATTACGCCATCAACAACACATCCCAAATATCACCCCAACAGTCCCATTCCCCGCATCAACATCACGCATATCCATCGGTCCGCATCACAGCCGTCGTCTCTCACCTGACGCAACACGCCACCGCACAGCACGAGCGTACCAGTGACGCAGCACATACAGCAATCCTTGCTGTGTGACGCGTCCTCAACCGCCGCGACTTAAATTAAACCCGCGACGCGTCATGCCGCCACCCGGACATTTGCATGCCTCATCAGACCGGCGACTGCGGTGTCGTCGCGCTGCAATGCACCGTCATGTCTGGATGAGGTTTTGCGCATGACACTGCCATTGCATGTGCTGCATTGCGTTTGCTGCGAGATTTTGCTGACGTGCACCGATGACTTGAAACTGTAGTGAGGATTAGTGATGCTTCGTGTCGCGCTTTCAACAGGCTTGACTCCACGCGAGATTTACGCTTGCATCTGAACGTGCGCACCGCGTAGGAGTGGGTGGTTTTAGATTATACTCGGAAATTGCGCTGGTTTGAAGCTTTCGATAGGTGTGGATTTTGGCGACATTGCTGGTGGCCATTATGGCCGGACTGGTGTCATGCGACAGATTTTGTGGCGCGGTGGAGATGTAGGGTAGCAGTCTGGCATTGTTGCATGTTAGGTGAATTGGAAATGTACACTATCATTAATTGACACAAGTAGGAGGTAGTAGAAGTAACGCATCCTTACTCGTACTTTACATTGATAAGAATAAGTCGATGCGTCGTGAAGCGCTTGTGTAACGTACCATATATGGCTGAATTGATGGTTTGAATATGGAACATGTCTGGTGCTTTAACATACAGGCGAGCGCCCTATTGACATACTCCACGCAGAATGGCAATCAAGCGCAGTCGCTGATTGGCCGCTTGGTCGCACGGGCCCCGTTTGAATTTGGAGCAATTTACATCTGTGCTCCGGCTGTGGCCAATGGGATCCTCGACAGCATCCAAGTGGCGTCACAAAAATGCATCAACTCATGTTGCTGCCAGAAACAGCACCTCCTCCGTCCCCCTGTCGTACGCTACTGTAGACGTGTTCGACGATCTGTTTTCCTTCGACGTGACGCGAGAGTTGCCATGCATCCCAAGCTCCACAGATTATCAACGTCACGCCGCGTGGAAAAAGAAAACTAAATCAGTTGTGTTACAACAAAACCTGTCTCATTTACTCATTTCTAGCGCCATCACACGCTCCGGTCACTCACTCAGGCCAAGTCACCGCATAGAGTCCTCCCAGGATCCGGCACCAGCATGCTCTTCTGCTTGAGCGCACGGAACAATTTCCACTCATTCGCCATCCTAGTCTCGTTTACATCTGCTCCATCCTCCTCCGGCGCTTCCTCCGATACGTTTTCCGTCACCAGTAGCGACGCAACCCTCTTATGCAGATCCGTATGCGGCTCCTCATACAAATCGATCACTTCATCAAACCGTGCCACAATACCATCAATTCTTTCCTGCAGCTCTGACGCCTCGCCGCAATGCTCTCCCTTCCTGTCATAATAGTCATACAACGCGCACTCCGGCACATGATTCATAAAGTACGCATACGAACTCGTATGCGGAATACCATAATGCTCCGTCTTCAACTGGCGGTTATACTTGAACATCGACTTCCATCTCTGCGGCGGCGCGCGAATCGACGTCACAAAGTAGTACCCCATGCGTCGCATGCAGCTCGTCGTGTACGCATCCGGAATAAGATGCCCGAGCAAATGACGCCGTGGGATCGAGCTGTTGCAGATCGCCAGCGCGCTCTGGAGACACGTTTCCAAGCTGCAGGGATAGTCCAACTCGCCACGATGCGCAAAGTATCTTCGAATCGCCGCTGCAGTCGCACTGCTGCCCGTCTTCACCGGCTTGTCGTACAGCACAAAGCGGAGACAGTCGTCGACATTGCGATGGATGATCGGCGCGCTGCGCTCCCCGGATCGCGCGTGCACGGACGCCAGATACAGCGTGCTGTTCTGCATGGTCAGCGCGCGAAAGTCGGTCGTGAACGTCATGAAGACAAAGGCACAGAAGGACACCGCGATGGTCACGGTTAGCGTCGGCGTGCGGGGGATCGCCATGAGCGCGTTGAGATGGATGAATGCTGGACGTTTGGATGCTACGGACGGATGGATCGCGTGTTGCGGTCTGCTGGGCGCCATTGTTGGGGTGTGCGGCAAGCCATTTCGAATGTGCACGGGTGAGGCTGGCGGGGCGCGTGGATTAGCGGCGGATGAGACGACACTGGTTGACTGTCGGGCGATGGCGGTCGCGATGGGTAGGGTTCCACGTCCGGTGGCGGCGCGGATTGATGCGGGCGTGGAGGAAATTTTGACGGTGGCTGGTATACGGTGGATTATGTAAATTTGTCTGTAACGGACATCTGTCGAGAGTGGCGAGCTGAGTCCAACGTCGTGTCACACTCTGTGCTGTTGACAATGCAGGTGGTAGAATATATATGGAGCTGGGGAGGAAGGATACATGGCTGGACTTGGTGTATGATGGGTAACCATGCGGGTGGGATTGCTGTGAGCTGCTGGACAAGAATAGGCAGAGGGGTGCGCAGAAGGAGGGGTTGAGAGAGAAGAATGTGAGAAGGGAAAGCATGTACTAAATTTGGTGAATTGAGTGGACGGTGGAAGGAGGGGGCTCGGGATGTAACAATTTAATTGGTTGTTTTGGAGAAATCACCGTGGCAGGGGGCTCTGTTTTTTGGTGTGTCGCGGAGCTTTGGAGGAGGCTTGCTGAAGATGAGGTTGTTGAGCATGGAATGATGTCGTTAAACTGTAAACAATTGGATTGCATCGACGAACAGGGGCGCGAACGTTGCGCTGTCGTATGCAATGCTATGATGCAGTGCCGCCTTGATGCTGACCAGCGATGTTGGGGCGCGTGCTCGGCTATGGGTGGTTGTTGCAACTGGTGGATCGAGCAGAGGCGAGTCGAGATGCGTGTCGTCGCCGAGCTGTGCAGTGCATCGTTTAGCATGATTATAGCAATGCAGATCGATTGGGTTGTCGCGAGTGGCAGACTGACTGGCTGGCTGTCAGTGATTTTAGAGAGACGGACGGAGAACGAGTCGAGAGATTTGCGTGCTGCCCAACAGCGCAGAAAAGAGAGAGTGTGACCATCAGCAAGTGTCACGTACGTTGGCAGTAAGGCCGCGAGCGCACAATTTCTCCAAATTACGTCCAGCAGCGCATTTGATATTTTGCACGCCATTCAAAAAACAATTACAATTCAGATTGTTAAATCTCCACAACACACTTGAAAAAGCGCAGCCGTCCCGCATCGACACAGCTCGCCATAACATCATCGACTCACCTTTCAACGACGTCTGCCCACTTTGCCCCGCTTCACCTCACCGCCCCCCGCCCCGCCCATGCCACTAACGTCCTGTCCCGTGCTCATTTCGCCCATTCACCACCCCAAGATGCATCGTCCCATCGCGACGACCGACCCGCTCGCCGCCACCGAACAAGTCAATCTCTTCGATGAGAACTTCACCGCATTCCTCCGTTCCTCCCGCACGCCACGAACCCATCCCACAAGCACCCCCGCACCACAGGGTCTCAGTCCCCGCCTCCACGGCGTGTACAATATCTCCCCCCGTCTGCCCTCCGCCCTCCCGCCATCCGCCTCGCCGCGCGTCTTCGAGCCCATCACCCCGGACCGCGGCCAGCCAGTGCTCCCATTCTACAATGCCGAGGACGCCGTCGGGCTCCCCATGCCCGACAACGACCCCCATCCAGACACGGAGAATGAGCGTCGTCGCCGCGTCGAATGGGCGCGCTCCGCCCCCCAAATTGCCCCCGTGGCCACCACCGATGTCGGCGTTGTGGACGAAGATGCAGCAGACAAAATGTTCTCAAATGTCCCCAAGAAAGCGCCCACTCCCCAATCAACCCCTTTGGCACTCTCCTTTCCAACAGGCCCTTCACTAACCCCAATTCAGGATCCGGACGACACTTTTCCAGTTCCGACACCGTCGCCGCTTCGTGCACCATCGCCGCGTGGTGATACACCCCTTTTCCTTTCCACACCCACCCTCGCACCGCTTCGCATGCCCTCCCCATTTCAGATCCCCTGGTCCACCCCGCTGCCCAACGACTCCTTCTCCAAGCCGCCGCAACAGCCCGCAAATCATAACTTTTCCACACAGCTCTTCACCCGTTCAGATGATTTCTCCACCGCCCGTTCCCGTTCCGACGCACACATGTCGTCCCCGAACGCCAGTCCCCGCATGTCGCTTTTCCGCCCCGCATCCAACCCCGCCACCGTCCCCATGCCACTCCCCGAGCAACCTGTCAATCTTGCTGGTGTGCGCAAGCGACCGCCGAGAAGAAATAGCGACGAAATGGACGACGACTCCTCGCCGAGCAAAAAACATGAACCCATGCCCGTTCCTACTGGACCTATGCTTTCCCTCCAGGCTACCCCGCCATTCCCTCCACCGCGCGCACTGCCAGCCTCAGATCCGTCAGACCCGCTCCGATGCAAGGTCTGCGGACAACGCTTTGCAAGAGTGTCCAATCTGCGTAAGCATCTGCGCTCGGTGCATGAGGTCACACGTCGTTTCGTCTGCTCGCTGTGTCCATACAAGTTTAAGCGTCAGGATCATTTGCTCAAGCATATGCGATCCGTTCATGCAAAGGTCAGAAACTTTTCGTGCCAAATTTGTGGCAGCCAGTTTGCAGAGAAGTTTAATCGCGACAAGCACACTCGCTCCATTCATGAGACAAAAAGAGCTTTCCAATGTCCGTGTGGAGCTTACCATCAGGACGGCGACAAGATGCAGAATTGTCTGCGCTGCAGGGCTGGCACAGTTGCATAAAGACTTATTTTCTCACTCACTTGATACAGGTCGTGTCTCTTCAACACGAAATTCCGCTGTGTATATCATTCTACTTGATCATTGTTTCCTTCTTCCTAATTCTTAACCAGGTAATGTTGCGCTATTACACACTCATCCAGCCGTTGCTGGCATTATAAACGATATTGGCTATACCCTGAACAGCTTTCTCAGATATAAACAAATCAACTAAATGGACATTTCATAACCAAGTCGACTTTATTCTCCAACCAAAACGGGCGCAGAAACTCCCCAAGCACCAGTCACATATTTGTACCTCATACGCAACATATCCATCATCATGTTCACCGTTGCCTTGACAACACTCAACTTACTACCGGGAACCTCTGTCCACTGAACGGGCACCTCGACAATATTCATTCCAGCTCTCTGAACGCGATACAAATTCTCCACATCAAACGCCCACCTCCTCAACATCTGCCCCCCAAACGCCACACGCGCCGCCTGTCTGGAATACAACTTGAATCCACACTGAGTATCACGCAAGCCCGTCACACCACCAACGTACACAACAACAAGATTAAACACCGTAGACACAAAGCCTCTCAACCAACCGCGACCTTCCTTTGCGCCACGTCCCTTCAAATGCACACGCGAACCAATCACGACATCCACGTCAGCGCGACTCATAACCGCCTCTAATTTCTCCACATCGGCAAACAAGGTCGCGGCATCAGCATCGGCCATGAGCACATAACGACCCCTGGCGCAGAGGACGCCTTCGCGCACCGCGCCGCCCTTTCCCTGATTGGGGGACAATTTGAGCACGCGCATGACCTGGGCGCCATGGCGCTGGACGTATCGCTGCGCCACATCGACGGTGTCGTCCTTACTGCCGTCGTCGACGACGATGACCTCAAAGGTGAAGGGCGGGCGTGTGGGGCGCGCGGCTCGCGTCTGCAGATAGGCGAGCGTTTCCTCCAGCATCTGTGGTAGACGCACCGACTCGTTGTACGCGGGCACAATGACAGAGAGCTCGATCGACGCGGCGGACGCGATGGACGGGAACGGCACGTGTTGTCCCGGAGGCAATGCAGGATCGATGAATGTCGGCGTTGTTGGCGCACCGGTGTGCAATGCCATTTTGGCAACGCGCAGCGTTGATGATGAGATGATTGCGCTCACGCTGGTGAGGTCTGACGCAGTCGCTGACGGATGTTTGTGCTCGTGCGCTGATGCATGGGTTGTTGGGCTCGTCTCGGGTGAGATTTGGTGGGAAGAAATGATGCGACCAAGTTTGTATGTTGATTGGCATGACTCGTTCGCCAGCGAATCATGTCCACGTTGACAGTTTGATGACATAATTCTGACGCAAACCGGTATGACAATATGGAGCGCGTACCATGTTTTCTGGTTATTTGCAACGCATTGCTCGAATATTGAAAAACGAATAGTGTATTGACAAGTGTCTCCACACAGTACTTCCCAATATACATATTCGAATCATACAGCACAGTCAATTTACAATCATCCGCTCATGGCACTAAATCGGATGCAGTCTCATCGCAACGATGTGATCCGCTCCGATCGTATGCTGCACAATCCAACGTTGTCAACCGATCCACAAAATGATCGCCTTCCTCTCCAATATTCTCCACATACGTCACCAACAGACGCGTACACAAAAATGCGCAACCAAGCCGGCTCTCATCTCGCGGCCGAAAATGACCCAAACGGCGCCGCCCTACGCGCCAGGCGTCATGGGTCTGGAGAACGAAGGCGCGTACGCGGTCCAAGACGCCGCAAATGCTCTTGAAGCGCGCACAGGCAAATCAGTCGTGCATCTCGAGATCGGACAGCCGGGACTTGCAACACCTAGACATGTCGCCGATGCGGGCGTCGCCGCCATACGCGATGGTCAGACCAAATACTGCTCCCCGGCTGGCGTGCCGTCGCTGCGGGAGGCAGTTGCTCGACATGTGTCTGAGGAGCGCAATATTACCGTCACCCCTGACATGGTCGTCATCGGACCAGGCGCCAAGCCGGGCTTGTTTTTTGTGACGATGGCGCTCGTCAGGGGACGCGAGGATCAGGTCGTCATACCGGACCCCGGCTTTCCGACGTATAGAGCTATGGTGGACGTGGCGGGCGGAAGCTGTGTGCCGGTTAGACTGCGCGAGGATATGGCGTCTTTTGATATGGCGGCTTTTGAAAAGGCGGTTTCGAAGCAGACGAGACTTGTGGTGTTGAATTCTCCGGGGAATCCGACAGGTGGGGTAGGTTTGATTCTTTGGTGGTGATTTATAAGCTGGTTTTGTTTTGTAGTGATGACTAACCTCGATGTGTGATATGTTGATTACAGGTGATGCCGGAAGAGGATTTGCGTCGCATTGCGCAGCTGGCGGTTTTGTATGATTTCTGGGTGATTACAGATGAGATTTATTCGCAGCTTGTCTACACGTCCGAGTACACATCGATTATTTCCATGCCGGACATGCAGAGTCGTACGGTTCTCGTGGATGGGTTTTCGAAAAGCTATTGTATGACTGGTTGGCGTCTCGGATGGGCTGTGATGCCCGAGGATCTTGCAGCTCGTGTAGAGTTACTACTGGTGCATTCAGTGGGTTGCACGGCGACCTTTGTGCAGCAAGCTGGCGTGGCAGCGCTGAATGGTGCGCGGACAGATGTGATTGAAATGCGTGAGGTGTATCGTCGACGACGCGATCTGGTGGTGGATGGATTGAATCGAATTGAGGGCGTGAGTTGTGTGGTGCCGCAGGGCGCGTTTTATGCGTTTGCAGACGTGAAGAGCTTTGGTTTGCCGTGTAGAGAGATTGCTAATTTGCTGCTCGAAGAAGGATTTGTAGCGGTTCTACCGGGCACCGATTTCGGCGACGGGGGCGAAGGCTTTATAAGACTAAGTTACGTGAGCGAAGAACAAGTGCTCGTCGAAGGTTTGGCACGAATTAAATCAACACTGGACACGCTGCGGCAACGGCGCATGTGAGCGCTACAATTGGAGACAGCTGTCCAATTATGCGAAAAGTAGCCAGTTAGATGTGCCGTGAAATGATAAGTACAAAAAAGCTTTGGTGACAACTGTCGAAACACATGAAAATTACGCCTCTCACTCCAATGTTGATCCGACTAACGACGGCGACCACAAGGCGGTGGCGTAGCGAAATCTGCCCATCGATACACACATCATCCCAATCCTTCCCCCGCCACCCGACTCCCCTTTCCCACACCTCACGCCCTCTCCCACGGGAGCGTCCCACATCCCCACTACCAAATGGTCGGCGGCGCCCTTCAGACATCCACCCGCTCGCCGCTTCCAGACGTCTGGGCTGTAAGTCAGCACGCCACAGACGCCTGTCTCGTGCGAGCCGATGGCGCCGTTGAAGCATTCCACCTACCCACCGCCGTCCGTCGCTCCAAACCACCCCCGTCGCTTCCGACCCGCGGCGCAGGCCGTCCCTCCGCATTGGCCATTCGCCCCGCCGATGACCGCTCCCCCATCGCCGTGGCCGCCGGCACGGACGCCGGCCATCTCATCGTCGACGCGCGCGTCGTCGCCATTCTCGACGGCGCCCCCATAGCCGCCCTGGTCTTCCAGCCAGCCGTGCTGCTCGCCGCCGGCGGCGCCGCCCGCGAGCTCGTCGTCGTGGATCCTGCTACAGCTGTCGTCTCCTCAAGATTCTCCTTTGCGAAAGACCATCGTTCTGCCATCACCGCTATCGCCGCCAATGTGCCCGCCCGTCAGACCGTCCTCTGCTCGCAGGCAGTCACCCTCGTCGATTTCGACACCGGAAAGGTGCTGCGCAAGTACACCGGCCACGCGTCGCCCGTGTCCGCAGCCCAGATGTTTCCGTCTCATACGCGCTTTGTTACCGGCTGTCAGGGGGACAAGTTTCTCTTCGTCTGGGATTGTGCGCGTGATGAAGATGCGTCCGCTGTGAGAGGAAAGAAGCGACGCAAGATTTCCACGTATAAACCGTTGCATACTTTGATCGCACCTGTAGAAAACGTACGCTCGATTGCGGTGGACGACCATGAGACAAGTGGTACGTCTGTCGCTGCAGTTTTGTCAACTGGCGCCGTTGCGATCTGGCGTAATTGGACAGAGAAGGGGTCTTCATCACCTACTCCGAGTTCATTTGTGATCCAACCCTCGCCACCTTCACATCCACGACCGCCGCCCCCCGTTTTTCTCGCTTGTTTCTCCAAGGTGGGTGTTGTCACCGTGCTGTATGGATCTTCGCTTAAACCAGACACACATAGCGTTGCATTGAATGCGCAAGAAATGGATGAAACGTTCTTGCCAGTCGTGCATGAAAACGGGCTGATTGCAAAGCCGGGCAAGTTGGCGGCACCTGCACTGCTCAATGAACGACCGGAACCATCCGTTGTGCAGCAAAACGAGCAGACCAGATTGATCGGCTTGCCGGCAGCGCCTGAGCCGGATAAGGCGCGAAATGGAGTGCTTCTGGTATCAGGAGACGCAGATATGGATGACTACTCTTCGGATAGTGCCGAAGAGGGCGGCAGTGAGGAAGGGGATGAAGAAGAAGATGACGATAATGACGAAGAGAGTGAGAATGAAAAGGGTTTGGAACCAACGTTGCAAGACAAATTGGAGGCTTTGGGGGTCGGCAAGGATGGGGCAGGTGCGAAAGGCGGAAAGGTGACTAAAGGTGCAGTGGGGCCGGTCAAGCTTGACTCAAGGGTGAGCATCATTTTGCAGGCTGTACGGTCGAAGGACTCGGAGATGCTCGAGAATTGTATTATGAATGGAGTGAACCGAGTTGTGATCAGAAACACTGTACAAAGAATACCGTCTGCTATCGCAACTGGGGACCTGCTGGACATTCTCGTGAGGCAACTGCAGAAATATCCCGGTAGGGCAGAAACGCTGGTACCGTGGTTGAAAGAAATTCTGATCGAGCATGCGAGCTCGCTGATGGCGGGACGAAGAAGGGCTACATTAACTAGTTTGATGGCAATCGTGGATACGAGAATGCAGGCGCTGGAAGCGCTTTCAAGACTGGAAGGTCGATTGGAACTCGTGGTTGGTCAGGCGTCTCGGTTGAGAAGAGAAGGGAAGCCTGTCACGACAGCGAACGCTGAGGCGAAAGCAGAATACGTTGAAGAGGAGGGGGATGGGGAGGAGTCGAGTAGTGAAAGCGAGTCGCTGGAGGACAGTGATGAGGGTGAAGGAGCTACGGGTGATTCGAGTGACTCGGAGGAGAGTAGTAGCGATTCTGACGACAAGGAAGAAATGGAAGGCATAACTAGAAGCAATGAAGCAGATGGAGGTATGAATGGGAAGAAAAGCTCTGAGCAAGAATCATCTTCGGAGGATAGTGGCGACGAGGACGGAGATTGAATATTTACTTTGCATCGTCCTCGTAGGTAATATGAACAGTTGTACATGTCATTTATGGCGCGTGATGCACTTTCCGTCGAGAGATTGTAAAGGAAAGGTTTGCAGCATGAGTTGTTGTGACTATACAATCGAGGTATCCAACAGCGGGAGCGAGTTAGTTTATTTTGCATCCAATGTCAGATCATGATGACACGCAGCGCTGCACAAACTGCGCCAATGGATTCACTCTGGACGGCCCCTTGTACAGAATTTTATCTTGCGCCTGCGTGGAATGCTGCGGGATGAAGTACAACTTGGGAATCGATTCGATACCAAATCGCAGCGCAAACTTGCGGTTCTCAGCGTCACTTACATTGACGGCCAGAAACAAGAGCTCCTCAAAGCGATTCGAGCAGTGCATATACGGGCTACGCAATTTCTTGCAATGCGGACACGTCTGCGAATAGAAGGCCACAAAAGCTGCGCGCTCGTTGGCAGTGCCATCGGGTGTGGGCGCACCGATCGCGGCGGCAAAGTCATCCGCTCCGTGAATGAAACGTACGCGATGGTCCATCTGGCCCTCCCAGGCGCCCGAGGAGAACATGTCCAAATACCACAGCAAGAAGAGCGAGAGCACGACCGACGCCGAGACGACGACGGCCATGATTGCGCATTCGCGACGCGCGTCGTCGGCGTCGGAAGCGCGCGTCTCCGCGGGCGGCGCGGCCTCTGGCGGCCGGTGGCGACGACGCAGCGTGTCGACGGGCATGGTCGTTCGGTTACGTTTGTCGACGCGCCGACAGCCACCGCCGATTTCTGCCGAAATTAAACCGCGCGTTACGCCGTGTTGGGCGGCGCGTGGCTGGCGTGCCGCGTTCTATTTCAGGCAATTTACAGCCGTGGCGCGTGGATCACGGCGAATGACAACTGTAAGACGACGATCGCGCCGTTGGGTAACGACTCACCTCGCGTCGAGATGATTTGACTGGTGCGGGCATGGTCTTCTTACGTGGATGCAGACGTTCGGATGTTGTAATCTACCCGCGAGCGACTGGCTGGCTCACCGCTGTTCCGCGGCGAGCTTATTTCTGGATTGAAGTATGTAGAATGCCTCGCATTGGCGCTGTTTCCACTTTGTGGTTGTTCTGGCTCACCGTCGCGGGCCACTTTGGACCGCGCGGGTTTTCAAATCGTCTTCCATTCATGGATGTGCCCATCTAGAAAGCGCCAAGCCATCGCTCATTGTAAACACCGCGCATTGAGTGTCAGATACAATGCTATGGGCAACAATGAACTGTAGAAACATGGTACGATATCAGTTGTCTGTAACACAATCGGCCTCTCTCACCTTCACGACTTTGATCGTATGCGCCCGTCATCATGGCCAGCTATGTGGACGCATCCGGTCGTACCATCCTCACATCTATCCCCACGCCGCCACCAGCTTTTATCAATTTAACGGCCGACGAGCCAGGTCGCTATGTGTTTGGCCATAATTTCTTCCCCGCGGCCGACTTTCCTCTCCTGACCATTTTCCATCGCAAGTACGCCGGCAATGGCGAGGAATTCATCCTCGCCTTGCTATCCGTCATTCTTATAGCGGCCATATCTGAGATTATCCACTCTATTATTCTGCAGACGCGAACGCAGACGCGTGGCCATCCATCGCCGACCGCCATGCAGACCTCCTTTCTCATCGACGAAACATACCATCTGCGCAACGTCTATCTTCATCTTTTCTCCAGCCCAAACCGCAAACAAGCGCGCTCGACAAACAGCACAGACGGCGTACCGGGCACCAAGACGTCCATTCTGATCCTCATGGTCGCACTGGCTATTCTGTCCATCGATATGCTAGCTGTGTACCTAACGCAACCACGAATCGTGCACAGCCGTGCCAATGAATACTCTATTCGCGTATCGCATCCGGCAGGCACATCACATGCACTATCCGATTTCATCCGACGCATCTCGTTGGAACGCACATGCGTCACACCGGTCGTCACCAACGCGCGTCAACAGCGCAACTACTTTCTAAGCGCCTGCATCCGATACGACGACATCAACGCGCGAACAAGCGCCAACGACGCGATCCAAAACCTAAGCATAACGTCATTCTTCCACCGCGGCGGCGGCGACCATTCGTTCACATTCGGCACGTCTGAACACAGCGTAAAAACGCGCGCGCTAGTATTCCCGCAGCCGGAAAACACCAACCCACGCCGGGTGCTATTCCGCGTACTCGAAGACGGGCAATTTTCGCAAACGCGCTATCTGCACGACGTCGCGGTCTACGCGGCGCTAGAATGGGCGTGCAATCGGGACGTCTCCACACAGACGTGCGCGCAGCTCGTAGAAACGGTGCGAGTGGTACGACGCGAGCGCGTGACACGCAAAGTGATCTATTGGGAGGGCAGGGAACAGACGGTCGCGGAGAGCGTGGACGGACTACGCAGCGAGTTTCACGTGCGGCTCGAGGCGCCATCGCGCGCCGTGCAGGCGGCCGGACGCGTGTTCGCTACTAGCGCCGTGGTGGAGGAGGTGGCGGCACGCGGCGATTTCACAGACGTCACTAACGAACGTCGTGTGCCCGGTCTTGCAGGGATGATCTCCGAAGAGGGCCGCGTCGCCGGCGTGCCGCTACTCGCCATGTTGGCCGCGATTGCGGTCGCGTGCGTCGCGATTCTGCGCGCGCTTCTTCGCCCGATCTCGCTCGCGCAGGCGGCAAGACTCGGGCTGCTCTCGCAGCGAGCGGAGGCGTCGGATGAGACGATGGATGGGCGTGGTGCAGACGCGCACGTCGAGATCGAGGCCGTTTTGGACGACGGGTTTGACGAGCGCGCTCGCGACGTGCGGTAGATGTGGTTGCGCGGCGCGGCGCGGCGCGGCGCGGAATTGTATATATTTGGCGCGGGCGGGGAGGGATCGACGAGGAAGAGGCTGTGGTGGAATCGGATGCAGTGGTTGGGTTGGAGTCGCGTGTTTGGCAGCGGGTGATGTGGTGGAACGTAAGTTAATAGAAGAAATGTTGGGTTAGAATGGTTTATTATATGGAGAGAACGTTGGCGTGTGATTGGCGAGTGCCGTGTCGTGCCGTGCGTACTTTGGGACCATGATGCGCTTGTTTCTGCGGTGTAGCGGTACAGTATGCAACTGATTGCATGGCATCTGGCCGGGATGAGGTACGGCGACGTCACACATATACATGCACAGATACGGCGGCTGCGGTTGCGGTTGCGGCAGCGGCAGTGGCTGCGGCTGCGGCCGCGGCAAACAATGCGAATCTCAATGCAACGCGACGTACAATAGCCCACAGTGATGACAATTATCCGAGCATGGCACGACAGGACGCTCAGTAATGGCGCCTGTGTCCTGCATGGTTGCTGTGAGCTTGGCATGCGTGCGTGTACTCACGCTGTGAATTGCAGTGTTCTAGTAAGGAAAGCGCGGCGGCCAATCATCCAGATCACGTAATACAGTTGAACGAATAAATGCAACGATCAGCAATGACATACGTGGAAAGAAACGGCGTCGACATACATCGCGAGGCGAGGCAAAGTGCCATATTGTGACGCGGATTGCACGTCGAGACAAAACGCGCGTTGGTTCGTTGAGCGCCGGCAGTAGGCGCATCGCATCGCATCGTATCGCGTCGCGTCGGATGACATGTACCCTTTGGTACCCTCGGTATCCTGAATGGACAAATATATTTTTGGCCAAAAAAGCGTATCGTCCACCCTTCGAAGCGACGTATAACGGCAGATGCCACGCCATCATACCTTTGGAAGCAATTCAATCATTCCATCGTACAGCGCGCCCCCGCCCCCGCCCCGTCATTCCAATCTCATACACCTCAGAGCCGCCGCACCTGTCACAACTCATCTACTGCTCTCTCGCTCACTCGATGCTCGACCCGCAAATCGCTGCTCGTGCAGCACAATTACAAACCATCCCCGATCCAAATCTCGCCTCCGTCGCGTCATGACCGTCGCCCATTAACAATGAGCCTTCCTTCCCCGCCGTCCAACTTTCTCAACGCGACCCTTCTCCCGGCCTACATCTTTGCCACCTCCCAATTCCGCGCCCAATCCATCACCCCCGTGTCGATATTCCGCCGTCGTCTCGCCGCCAATTTCGACGACCTTCTCGCCGCCCTACTCTCCGTGCTGCTATTCATCGCCCTCGTCGAGCTTCTAACCGCCCTATTCCTCGCCGCCCCCCGCGTATCTCTCCTCCGCTTCGTCTGTCGCACCGACGATGTGCGCCATTTCCGCTGGCATCGCCCCGCCTCGCTCGCCCCGTTGACGCGCCGTCGCGTCGTCGCATGCTTGCTCGTGCTCTTCGCCGCCCTGTTTCTATCCGCCCTACAAACCTTCACCGTGTATCTCACACGCCCCGTCCGCGTCTTCAGCGCTTCCGACGCGTACGGGCTCTACGGTCACCACCCCGCGGGCACCACCGATGAAATTTCCCGCGCCGTTGCGCGTGATACCCGTCAAATGCGCTGCGTGTCCCCGCCATTCACCCCCACCGAACAAACGCGCCACTTTGTGCTCTCCGCTTGCGTGGCCTACGAGGACGTGCACCTAGGTGACGAGCAGCCACTACAGACCGTTGATACATTTACTGTTACGTCGTATTATCACGACGCGGGTAGCGACCATAATGTGTCGTACGGCACGTCGTTTCACACCGTGTCTACACGCGCCTTGGTGCGTACAGAGGATAGCCAACCCTTCATGTACCTTCAATTTCAGAACAATGACAATTCGGAAAAGTTGCATGCAAGATATCTGCAATCCGTTATGGCACGTGCCGCCATTCAATCCACCTGTGCCGACGAATCGTCGTCGCAAACCTGTCAGCAGGCGCTGGACGCCTTGACAGTAGTGGAGTCCAGTCTCACCCCGAGAGAAATAAACCTGTGGCAGGGCCCTGACGGCCTGGTTCGCAAGAGGGAAACCGGCGTGTCGACCACTTTTTCCGCCAATGTCTCGCGTCCAGACCGCGCATTTCGCGATGCGGTGCGCGTGTTCGCAACGAGCAGCCTCGTGAAAGAGGCGCCTCTGGCGGGATTGTTCCTCGACCAACGCAATAACAAGCAGACCGGAATTAAAAATCTGGTGTCGGAGAACGGCCGATTCGCCGGCGTGTTACTGCTGGCTATTATGGTCGCCGCTGCCATGCTGCTTTTGATCGTATTGCGCTACTTTTTTAAACCTGTTTCACTGCCACAATTGGCGTGGAGATACGTGCGCGCGCACTCGAAACATGCAGAGGATGAGCAGGTCACCATGGAGGAGGCGTTTGTGGACAGCTATTATACGCAGGAGGGTGAGTCGTCATCGTCTGGTGCAAAGATTTCTGCAAGGAGAACTTCCATTGTAATCGAAGAAGTGCGCTGTAGTCAGGGGAGTTACGACCCGTCGACAGAGGGAGAGACCGATGTCGATGTCGATATGAGTGTAGCTCGCGGCTTGGAATGATATGGCGTTCAAGTTTTTGTTTCTCCGTGTCCCGACGTTGTAGCGGTGTATATATTGAATATATTTCTAAAGCTTTTGTTGACACGTGTTGGTTTTCGTGCCCGTGTGGCATATCGCTGCCGTTATTACGATCGATGGGTTACTCCGAAATACCGCCGTGAATTCGGTTCGGTTCTCGTTTTCTGTAGATACGGCATTACGCGCTCAGATTCATGTGCTTTCAAGTGCAGCCACTATCTTACAGATGCATTTTGCGCGGCCATGGTCAATCCACGTATGCAACCTGGCATAGCTGACAGGCGACGATTCGCAAAATTTCGTCAGTCCGCCACTCGAGGGCCCTTCGTTTTCATTCCGAGGGCATCTGATTGGACAACGGTTCATGCCAATGCCAAGGAGGGAATTATCTCTAAACGAATATCTGTCAAGTATTTCAACCTGCACAACCTTCTGCTCGTGCAATTTCCTCTGCTGAGTGACGCAGGCTTTGTCCGAAATGACGGCGTTCATTTCGCAGCACACAGCCGTGTGGATACGCTCTTCACGCCGCGCTCAATGCGCGCTACCGTTGCAGCGGTCATCTTTTCTGTCCAATCGGCTGCGTGTAACGCAGAGATGCCTTGTCGACGGACGCTGCTCTCAACGGTTCGCGTTTGTTACAGCCTCTCTCGGACAACCAGAGCGGGAGTTGGACTCTACCCGGATGTTTTCGAATATCCAGCTAGCTGATGGTGGCAAATTCAAGCGCGTTGAATCGTCCGAGATGGCTTGCAGTGCGTTGGTAGCCGTAAGTTTCTGTCTGTCGTTTGACGTTGTGTAGATTATCCAACTATTTGACACCAACGTTTCGTTACTTGTACTCTACGTTTTGGATGTACAGGGCACGATGATTGGTGCAGGCGTACTCGCATTACCAACTGTAGCAGCTCCGGCTGGATTTTTACCTTCATCTGCCGCTCTAATTGGAGTTTGGGTGTACATGGTTGCGACAGGTTTGCTCATCAGTGGTACGTGGCATGACATTTCGTTGCATCCCATTCGCTGCAACCAAATATTCTTCTTACCAGTTTTTTTTCAATCACACTGTTGTGCTTGTTTCAAATCTTGCAGAAGTGAGTATCAACACGGCATGCTCGCTTGGAAGGCCGTCCGGCATCTCGTTACTTTCGCTCGGCGAACTAACACTGGGCAAGACGGGAGCTGTAGTAACAGCTGCATCTTACACACTTCTACACTATGCAATCCTAACCGCATACACATCACAAGGAGGAGCAATGCTCAACCAACTATTTCAAATGCTCGAAAGCACCCTAGGCATCCCGATATCATATCTATCACCAATAATCCCAGCGGCAATCTTTGCCTCAACAGTCGGCGGCTGCATGTATGCACTACCCGGACGCGCTGTACAAAACATCAACAACATACTCGTCGTCGGCGTGCTGACAACATTCCTTTCCATCCTGGGCGGTGCAGGCGCCCATCTCAACGCCATGCATCTCCTCGACGGGACGCATTGGCAGGCGTTGGGGCACGGCGAAATCCTTCCGGTATTATTCGTGTCATGCGTGTACCACAACATTGTATCCACGATAACGATGCGTCTCGAGGGCGATCGGCGCAAAATCCGACGCGTGATCATCGGCGGAAGCGCCGTACCACTGCTGATGTTCCTCCTGTACGACGCGGTGATGCTCGGCAACAACGGCGGTTCCAACGCCGCTCAACTGGGCGTGGCGGCGTTTTCATTACTGGCCATCACGACGAGCTTTATCGGGTTTGTAGAGGGTCTGAGCGAGCTGTGGACCGACGTGCGTCTGAGCGCTTTGAAAGAATCGGAACGACAGGTGGCTAGATCCACACATGTGAATTTGCTGGCGACGATTGTGCCACCATTCGTGTTCACCGCTGTGTCGCCTGACATCTTTCTACGCGCCTTGGACGCCGCTGGCACATACGGTATCGCAGTACTGTTCGGCGCGCTCCCGGCGGCGATGGCGTGGCGTAATCGTCGCGCCCAACTGACAGCTGGGTTCCGACGTCTTGTTGGCGGTGGAGATGCGGTTCTGGCGGCTGACGCGATCGTGCCCGTTCTGTTGATTGGTAGTCGCATCGCGGAGACGGTTGGAATTTTGTGAATTTGCTGTCGTCGCATATGTTGTGCATTTCGGGCCACATCAGCTGAGAGTTGCCAACGCACATGTATCGTTTTTGGGGTGCTGCGGATATGACTTGGACGGTTTTCATTGGTGCGATAGCGAGTCTCATGTTCCAGCGATGTATTATAGATTTGTTTACACCAATTTTGGAGGCCGTGTGATTACACTTGTATTTACTTGTGGTCTGCACATCAACTCCAAGCAGAGCTACGTTCATCTGCACTTGTTTATAACTCAGCTGTCACTGCTGTAGAATTTGCTCCAGGTCGAATTATTCTTGTCCATCTCTTTCCCTCCCCGGCTCGCTCCCACCATGTCGACCCCAGCGCGTAAACGATTGATCCGTGATTTTAAAAAGTTGCAGAATGTACGTTTGTGCCCGCTTTTCTTGCCCGACAATGTGGTTTCCACGCCAAACTCACCCACCGACTTTTCCTGTCTTTGGTAGGATCCTCCGTCTGGAATTAGTGGCGCACCATGTGATAACAACATCATGAAATGGAACGCCGTAATTTTCGGGTACGTCACTCCGTCATTCTGCATGCTCGTCGCAATCATCATGCCACTAACCCGCTCCCACAACCTATAGCCCGGATGACACTTCCTGGGAAGGTGGTACTTTCAAACTCACCCTGGTTTTTACAGAAGACTATCCAAACAAGCCACCTGTGGTCAAGTTTGTCTCCCGACTATTCCACCCAAATGTTTACAATGACGGCGGCATTTGTCTCGACATTTTGCAAAGCAACTGGAGTCCAATCTACGATATTTCCGCTGTTCTCACCTCAATCCAGAGCCTTCTCTGCGATCCAAACCCAAATTCTCCCGCAAACTCAGAGGCCGCTCGTCTCTTCCAGGAGAATCGCCGTGAGTACAACAAGCGCGTGCAGCAAATTGTCGAGGAGTCCTGGACCACTTGAACATGACGTCTTGTAAATAATTACCACTATTGCACCCTTAGAGCCTTTCAGCGTCAACCATTACTCCATAAATCTAGCTTTGTACAAACCGCTTCACTCACCCTCCTCCACTACCCTTTGAAACGCCTCATTCGCCACCCGCTTCTCCGCTGGCAATCTCCTCAAAAACCGCTCCGAAAGCGGCGTGGCATTCGTCGCCACGTCTGTCAGCACCACGACTCCGCGGTCAATCAGCGCAAATTTCACCCGCGTCTTCCCAGTACCGTCCAGAAACTGCCCGACATCGCGAATAACCGGCGGTTGTTCCCCATATCGAAACACCGCCACATGAAACAACGGTCTCGCAAGTTCCTTTCTCCGAAACGCCCCCACTCTCCACGCAGAGAACGCCATACGCAACCCTTGGACATCTCCCTCGCCCGCATATCTCCGTACAACGTACCCCGCGCGTCTCAGATGCGCAAACGCCAGATAGTGCTCAAGAGCAACGCCCGTCTCGAGCATGAGCCCCCATGCGCGCTGTAGAGACGCTGGCAGTCCGTTCACAGTAATATCCAACGTCCCTTTATCGACCAGATATAACATTTCTTCCGCGTATAAATATTGCTCGCCGTCCCGAAACTCACCCATGCTCTGTAGCGTGTTTCCTCGCGCCGTTATAATGCGCGCATGACTACCGTCCCATTCTGCACGCGCCATGTGTTTGGAGCGCGATACCCGTGGCGCGACTATGGCCTTCTTCAGAGCGGCGGTTCGTTTCTCAACACGCTCTTGCTGCGACTCGGAGAGAGCTGTTGGTGACAACATGGAGTCTTTCTTCCCACGACGTGGTAGGGTTAGTTTTCGCCACCATTTGAGTCCCATGTTGTTTGCTCGCGGCTTTTTGCGAATTGCATTTCCATTGGCGTCCTTCCCCCCGCGCGCCATTTTGCTTGTTTCGGAAGCGGAAATCGAGCTGTCGCTGCTGCCTGTGGATTTGATAATCAAATTGATGTGATGTCGAAAATTTCAAACTGCTTGGTTTCACTCGCGGCTTAAAGAATCCAATCCAGTTTGGGACGAGGTTGAGCGATGCTTTGTGGACGATGGGGAAACGTTGTTATCGATTACCGAAGAACTTGATCCGGCATCGCGGACAGAAACAAATTTATCGTAATTTTTGAAAAGTGTGTACAACACATACACGTGGCGAAATAAATTTAGGTTTCGCTGCGTCGCCGTCCATGATGGGTTAATGCCGATGCCACCGCCCGACGGACAAGCCACAGCTCGTGATAAGTTGGAGGATTTGGCAGTAGTATCTCCTGTAACGTATTATCCACATCAGCGATGGCTAAAGGAACGTATTCCCGGGAGCCTGCGAATCCGCAGAAATGTAAGTACGATTTTCCTTCCGAAGCGCGCGTGCGAGAAAGACCACAACTCGGAGGCGATATGGCACGCACTGAGGGACAATGCAATTGAATAGCGGATCGCATTGGACACACACTGCGCGAAGATCTACTAAACCATGCCCCTGTGACATGCCAACTGACCTTTTGCTATGCTATTTGCGTGGTGTCTACAGCGGTCAAGGCGCGCGGAAGCGATCTGCGTGTGCATTTCAAGAACACGCATGAGGTCGGTGCGGCCATCAAGGGCATGACTCTGGAGAGGGCGCAGAAGTATCTGGGGGCGGTGATGGCCAAGAAGGAAATCGTGCCGTTCAGGCGGTTCAAGATTGGCGTAAAGGGAAAGGCGCAGTGCAGAAACTGGAAAGTACCCGTTGGTCGGTGGCCGAGAAAATCATGTCAATTCATTCTGGGCCTGCTGAAGAACGCTGAGAGTAACGCCGAGTTGCGCGGTCTCGATATCGATAATCTAGTCGTCGATCACGTCCAGGTCAACAAGGCCATGCGTGGTCGTCGTCGAACTTTCCGCGCTCACGGTCGTATCAATGCGTTTATGAGCCAACCCTGCCATGTTGAAATGTTTCTTTCGGAACCGGAGGATCCGGTGGCCGCTGGTGACGAAGACGGTTCTCGTGCCCCTGCAAACCTGTCGCGTACTCGACTTCGCTCTGGCATGACTGCGTAAGCTAACCGTGTCAAGTAAAATGTACTTTGAATTTTCCAGTCGAGTGTGACGACCGTACTAGATGTAGAGCGAGGCGCAGCGTTATTCTATCAGTCTGAAATCAATTGACAGTGGTGGAAACTGCATTTATCGCTGATGAATTGAAGTGCGGCATTGGGTCAAGGATGGGACATGATCGCAGCGAAAAAGAGGTGCGGAAGGCGAAGAAAGCGGAGCTTGCACACGAGTGGACTCGATTTCCATTGAAAATTTCGCACGCTAATCACTCATAGACATGCTGTCACGTGCCAACCAGCCGCTTATATTTCCACATCCACGTGTTTCACTGTCAAAGTACACTCACGATCCGTCAGGTAGAACGTTTTAACTGTCCCGAACAGTCAGACCTCTTCCACTCGCGCACAGCACAACCGCCAGAGCTTGTCGCGATCGTAACCATGTCTCGCATCCAGGACGTGAAGGCGCGTCAATTGTTCGATTCGCGCGGCAATCCGACCATCGAAGTGGAAGTGCAGACCGATGACGGATCGTTCCGCGCCATGGTACCATCGGGCGCGTCGACCGGCGCCTACGAAGCGCACGAATTGCGCGACGCCGATATCGCCCGTTTCAACGGCAAGGGCGTGCTCAAAGCCATTGACAATGTCAATAATGACATTGCAGTCGCTGTGACCGGCATGGATCCGACCGACCAGGAGGGCATCGATCAGGCCATGATAGATCTCGACGGCAGCGAGGACAACCGAAAGGGCCGATTGGGAGCCAATGCCATCCTCGGTGTCTCAATGGCTGTCACCCGCGCGGGCGCCGCGAAAAAAGGTATTCCACTCTACAAGCATATCAATAATCTCGCCGGAAATCCACCACTCATGCTCCCCGTCCCCGCTTTCAATGTGCTCAATGGCGGCTCGCACGCCGGTAACGGCCTCGCCATGCAGGAGTTTATGGTGCTCCCTACCGGCGCGGAGACTTTCAAGGAGGCCATGCAGATCGGTGTCGAGATTTATCACAAGTTGAAGGAGGTCATTAAGGAGAAGTATGGAAAGGCAGCGACCGCTGTTGGTGATGAGGGCGGGTTTGCGCCGGATATTCAGGACAATGATGAGGCGCTTAAACTCATTCAGACGGCTGTGAAGAAGGCTGGGTATGAGGAGTTGGTGCAGATTGGTATGGATGTTGCGGCCAGTGAATTTTATCACAAACAGTCCAAAAAGTACAACCTTGACTTTAAGAAAAAGTCTATCACAGAGGGCGCTCGTATGAGGACGGCTGCCGATTTGCTTCACATGTACAAGCAGTATGCGGCGACATACGGCGTCATTTCTATCGAGGACCCGTTTGATCAGGATGACTTTGATACGCACTCCAAAATGACTAATGAACTCGGCGAGTTGATTCAGATTGTGGGCGACGATTTGCTCGTTACCAATCCAGACAGAATAGATATGGCCATTCAACAGAACGCGTGTAATGCGCTTTTGCTCAAGCTCAACCAGATCGGCACTGTTACCGAAGCGATCGAGGCGAATAATTTGGCGCGAAATGCCGGTTTCGGCGTCATGGTCAGTCACAGGAGTGGCGAGACGGAGGACTCGTTCATCGCTTCTCTGTGCGCCGGTCTCGGGACTGGGCAGATTAAGGCGGGAGCGCCATGCCGCTCGGAGAGATTGGCGAAATACAATGAATTGTTGCGGATAGAAGAAGATATGGGTGATTCGGCCGTATTTGCTGGCGAATATTGGAGGGATCCGTGGATGTTGCAACCCTCTAACCGTAGATCGAATTACTGATTTGTACTTTTTACCATGACAACATATAGAACGTCATTTCTAGCATGTTAAATACTCGTTTCCCATTCATCACGTCGGTAGATTGTAATCTTCTCTAGCTCGTCTCGTCTGCCAAGTCGGATGCCACACGTGCCGAGTCGACAATGCCGCTGCCTGAAACTTACTTTTCTTCTAGTGCTGCGTTCGTTGTTTCTGACCATTTCAAAGGAAGATCCAGAGATGGATGCATGAGAATGAAGATGCCATCCGACTCGGCACACCACGTATTCGGATCAGGCAGTGTATATACATACGGCAGATGATTTCCAGGAACTTCCACTTCTTTGAACTTACGACCTCCCATTACAGACTCGTGTTCCTCTCCATGAGGAATAATCCGGTGCAGGAAATCAGACAGTTGCGCGGTTGGGCCCGGGTCAGTACCGCCGGACGTCATTGGTGTCTCCATGGACGATGGTTGAAATTCACTCAACTCTGGACGAAACTCCGGACCGCCCATAGAGTGATGCTTCGCCTCGGTTCGCTGAAGCATTGGTCGCAAATCTTCATTTCTGGGCGACGTTGGTCCGTCATCGTCCAAATGACCCATGCGTCCACGCGGACTATGAGGGGACGCAAAACTTCGCAGAGATGCATTGTCAAATTCATGAATCTTATCGTAATCTGCATCGTCCTCTACATCCGACGACGATTCACTGCTCGACCCAGAAAATTCGGCGGTTCCTTGGATGGCATCTCTTCCCCTTGCTTCCCGAATTTTTGATGGTGCTACTTTCTTGATCTGCTCCTCCATGAATCGCTTCGCTTTGTCGAAAGTGTTCGACTTGCCAACAAAGTCATCAGTCTCCACCGTCACATCGTCTTCTGCTAGCAGTGCCATTGCTTCTTTGTAGACCGTTACACCACGTTTTCTTCGAGGCTTTGACGGAATCAGGACGGGTGCGTTTCCAGATCGATAGATCCCTAGTGGAGTTGCACCGTGTCGCACAAGGCTTTTGAAAATAGCGCTGTACCTCACGAGCTTTTTCCCATCCTTTCGAACCAGGCTCATTTTCTCATCAAACATTGACTTTGGAATTCTTACAAGTCGCACTTTGAGACCAGAGCAGCTTGCGTCAGCCCCGAGTAGACTGGAATAGAAGTGGACAAACCCCGGTTCCAGATATTCTCTGATCAGCAAAGCAATGGCGCTCGAATGAATTAGCAGCTCACCAGACGCGTATCGGCTCCTCGAGAACAAAGTTCCACGACGCTCCTTCGCTGCTTCATATTTCTGCGCTGAGTTTGGTGAACCATCTGCATTTTGCCGCATACTCATACTACGTTCCATCGTTTTCTTCTCAGTAAGGTCATCAGCATCCTGCTTGGCTGAAGCGAGCAGAGGACTCTCCGGAGGAGTTCTCGGGCTCACGTCGCCTGCCGTTTCTTTTGTGTTTAGAACATTTTTGAGCCCGTGTGCAAGGGAGGACATTGTGCCTATGCTTAAAAGAGGGGGCTTTTCAGATTGGGAACGACTGATGTTGTTACCCTGGGCTACATTGCTCTCTCCTGACTGAGCAGGGTTGGTTCGACTCGTACCTTGTTGGCTAATGCTTGTCTGTGAATTATCACTAGGACTCTCGGTACTTGAATGTAATCGCAGTTTCTCCGGTACCTTCTTCGCCTTCGCTGCAATTCTCTGTGGAATGGAAGCAGATGAGGGAGGGGTGGGAGCCGGAGGTGATGGAGATTCCTGTTTGATTTGCTCCTCATTCACCGCCAAAGTTGGACTATCCGTAGCTGGTAGAACGTTTGGCTCTCCAAGTAAAGCCCCAACTCGGCGCGGATGACTCGGTTCGCGCAAAAACTCAAGTGATTTCTCGTCCACAAGCTCTGAACAGACGAAAACATCCTGGTCATTCAACGTACTGACGTCTAGGGTCATGAATGTGAAAATTGTACGGGCATCTGAAATATACCATGGTTGTGTGTAGTCGGCCATAGTACAAACTGATCTGGCCGTTCCAAGCTTTGCCGAGACCCATGTGTGTTGAGAAGCTGGGGAGCCTTCAACAAAGAAAAGACACTTTCTCTCAAACTGCTCAAAGCGACTCCGATAACTTTCACTGATATTTGGATGAATAACAACAACTCTTTCCCTGACTGCTGATGCTAGAGACTTCCGCTTATCCTTGTGCCAGAGATTTCTCAAAAGGAGCGGTAGGTTCTTCAGGGGCGCGTCACCCTCCATGGCTACAATAACATGACCTGCAAGATTGTCTGGCATGTACTTTGCGCTCTTGTGAGGCGTTTTCATGCTCGGTGATTCAGGAAATGACGAAGCGAAAAACTCTGCCGAGGCTGGATTGAGAGTCAATGGGGTGCTTCCGTCCCGCGAAAGATTCATATAGGGGGCTCGAAACGAGCTTGCCAACCTGCGATTGGGGCGTAGTGGACTTGTAATTGCATGATGAAGGTCGCGAGCGTCACTGTCTTGAGAAACAAGCTCACTTTTCATCACTGGCCCTTGAAGAGAACGCTGCTGCTTACCAAATTCTGGTGTATCACCACCCAGGGCAAGAATGGAGGATGACTGCGATCGTGGGGCGATGCTATGGCCGATAGGGTGACGGAGCGAGTTTGTCTTGAAGCGTCGCACGATGATTTGAAGTGCACTGGCCACATACCGGGAGTGGTGGTAAGTCAGAAACATCGCTACATCACCGCCGCGCAAAAAGCGATCTGTAGTGAGAACAGGTTCTGGTAATGATCGGAGAGGATGTTTGGTTGCAATGAGAACCAAGCCGAGATGGAATAGATCTCCAGAAATTTCGCGCACGGTAACACCACTAATATCTTCGGGAATGATTGCGTAGGAGAGAGAACATGACGCACCCATATGATATTCGGTTAGCCAAGCGGGGTCACCTTCAATGCGATGCGACTGCACATCGAGATACATATTACTGAGAAGGGTACCCACACCATTGGCCTTTACGTTTGCAGAAATAAGCGCCATATGAAGCTCTTGCAGACAGACAAACTCGGAACGTTCTAGATCATTATTATGGTTGAGCTGCTCCTTATGGACTTCGCTACCCTTGTGGACTTTGCTATAGTGAGCCAAGACATCTTCCAGAGAGCGGAGACCCTTTTTGACATGTGTGCGAGGAATGGTTTGATATTCGTTGCGCAGTACTTCCTGGAAAAGGCCTTGATACTGTGCAGAAGCAGTCATTTCCTTTGTGTCGCGAAAGAATGTGTTTCTGGACACAGAGCAAGCGGTTTTGAGTGCAATATGCATCTGGACGTTGGAATCTTGCAGAAGGACTTGTGAATAGATAGGGATATCTGTGCGGATATTGCGAATTGCAAGTGTGTTCATGACGGTGCGAGTGTCCTGAAACGAGGGATCTTCTCCGGTTGACGGAGAAATGAGAAAGAAGACGGCATCTGCAGAATTGATGCGGGCGCGATGGAGGTCAAACTCATTGCGAACCGAACCGATAAGAAACTGAAGACGTGATTGCAAAAACTGGTTCTTTGCGATGTGATGAAACCATTCTCTGTCTGTCCATTTAGGATCTTCAACGAGCACAACGACTTTTGCATTGACATTGCTATGGCGTATGTCTGCGTAGAATTCGGAAACAAAATGGACGAGATCTGTAACCGTTGGGGTCCCAGCGACGATGACATGGCGAGTGTCAGCGCGCTTGACAAAGGTACCTGAGCCGCGTGAGTTTTGAGAGCGCTCAACGATTTCGGAAATGGCGGAGGTGAAAATGACGATGCCAACGATGATCATGAAAAAGGTGAAAAAACGGCCCTGCACAGTGGAGGGCGAAAAGTCTCCATAGCCAACAGTGGAGAGTGTTACGATTACAAAATAGCAGCTGTTGAAAAAGTTCCAATCGGAAAATTGGAACCAGCGCTGACGAAATTCGGGGGTGAGGAGATCTCCAGGGATCTCCAGCAATTGGATGCCGGCGGCGAGGGTGTAGAACAAGGTGAGACAGAGGAAGGACAATCGAATGAGCAGACGTTCCTGACTGAAAGACGCGACGTACACACGACGTTCCAGCCTGCTGTAGGCGCGATAGGCCGGTATGGAGCGGAGGAAGGAGTAATTGAGATAGTCTGCGGGGCCGTTTGCCATGAAAAGGGAGGGGAAGGACATGGCTTCCAGGAAGGAGGAGATGGTGAACATCGCACTGACAGCGGATTCGACATACCAAATGCGGAGGATGAGATCAATGGAGAAGAGGGTTGCGAGGGATCGTTGGATGATGTAGACAGTGACGGAGACGTTTTGATGGTATGTACCGACGATATATGTGATGCAGACGACGAGATTTGCGGAGAGTCGCATGAGTTCTACGTAGTAGAAAAGGTTTGTATCACGGTATCGGGATAGAAAGGCATTGTGGAGAACGACGAGAGAGTACTTGCTTCTACGAAAGGCATTTTTGGATCGTCGGCGGGCGCTGTTGCGACGAAAGAGGTCTCGAAAGACGGAGAAGAATATGAGACCGACGTAAGTTAACAGGCCAGTGTATGTAGCGCGAGCGATAAATGCCCAGAGGACATCGTCCTTGCGCTCGAAGACGGGATCCATGCGGACGGGTACTCGGAGGAGGGCGTGTGGTTGAGGCTTACGTGTGCGGAACGGGTGGAGGGGGATGTGAGAGGAGAAATATATTGAGATCAGAGTTTTTGAAATTTTGAAGTTTATGTGCTGTCGAATGCGTGATGCGCTGAAAATTATAACTCGTATCTACAGCGACGCGCCTCTCGCTGCAGCGAGTGACTTACAGGGTGACACGGCGTGCACAGTACAATACAGTTACGCGTTTGTCGCCGCGGCCGTCTTTGCCGCATCTGACGCATCATCCTCGGCACGTCGTTCCTTCACACGTGCGCGATGCTGAATCATCATGTCCTCCGACGAGATCTTCACCCATCCGTCTTGTTTCACGTGATACACATTGATCACACCACCCGAGGCTGCATCGCGATGCGTTGCATGATAGATGGACTTTTGTCCCAGAGCAATTGCATCTTCCACCGACATGTCATACGAATAGCCCTGATCCAATACTCCGTACGCAAATGTAGACCCTGATCCCACAGAGAACATGTGTCCCTTGAGTCGCGTTCCGTCCGAGTCCACGTAGAATATGTTCGGTCCTGTCTTATCCCATCCGCACACCATCGTTCTGTGCGCATCCAACAACAAACAACTCCAGTCAGTACACTGCTGTCATCTTCGCAAACATCTCAACCTCCAGCGCACAAAAGCCGCAACTTACCCCATGGACAGTCCCATTCCGCGATAATAATACACCGTATTCGCAAGAAGCTTTGACGCTGCCGCAACCGAAATCCGCTCCTTGTTACGCAATTCTGCTCCGACAAACGAAAACAGTCAGCATGCAATCACAATCAAACAAGCGCCTCGCCAATCTGCCACCAATCGCGCAAAAACGAACCGTAAAGCTTGCATCGTCTCCCAAGGTCGCGTTCCCAGAAACTGCAATCCGCTGCGCCGCCCGCCATGGTACCGAGTAGATACGGGTTGATCTCGATGATCTTCTTCACAGTGCCACTTCCAATGTACTGTCCCATACTGGCGCGCGAATCCACCGCGACGATAATGCCGCCCTGAAACATGAACGCCAATGTGGTGGTACCGTGCGCGAATCGGATCCGGTCTTTCTCCGGTGTATTTGCAAACGCATCGCGCAGAAAGGCGGCAGGGCGCGCTACGGGTGGTAGTTTCAACCCACTTGTCGTTCCGAGATCGATTTCGTCCAGCTTTAGCAGATTCTCTTCGTCTTGCGTGCTGCGTAGCGAGAAATCGGCGTCGAGGAAATCAAACTGCGTCATGGTGTGTTGCGCTAAGGTAACCGGGCGTGGACAAATAATTGGTCGTCTGTAAAGGCGTTGCAACTTGCACTGCGGTGACGATATCCTCCGCTTCCATTGGCCTTGTGACCGACTTGTTGGTTGGAAGGCAATCATGTCAAATTTCTTTCCAAATTCATTTTGTTTTGGAATGTTTTGAAAATGTTTTAGATCCATTCAAATTTTGGCACAACTCCCGATTTCCCACGTTTTAAATTGACTGGCGTCGGATGCAATCCCTTCTTCATCGTGGTGTGAAATCTTCGCTGTCTTTGCTTTCGCCCATCTTCGTGCTTTTCGAGCCAATTCCTCTCGCAAAATGTCGGGTGCACCCTTCCCAAATTCAAGCATGGGAGCTCAACAGGGCTTCTATCAATCGAGTTACGCACCTGCACCATCGTCTGGGGCAACAATGGACAATAACGATCAGCAATACTACATGCCGCCACCCATGCAATCCGCCACATCTTTCGAAGATGAACCACCCCTTCTCGAAGAGCTTGGCATAAATGTATCGGCTGTAATTGCCAAACTTCGCACAGTTGCAAACCCTTTATCTAACATTGACTCGACATTTTCCGATGAGGCTGACATGACCGGCCCAGTAACACTATGCCTGCTTTTGGGCTTTCTACTCCTATTCCAGGCTAAGGTTCAATTTGGCGCCATCTATGGACAAGCAATTGGCGGTTGCATCGCGGTTTATTTCTTGTTCAACTTGATGTCAGAACGTGGAATCGATCTGTATCGCTCCACAAGCATCCTTGGCTACTCACTGCTTCCGATGGTAATTCTATCCTTTTTCGCGATATTCAAATCGTTGAAGACAATGAGAGTATTCACGATCATTCTAGGAGGCGGGTGTATATTCTGGAGCACGACGACGGCCACCAAAATTTTTGTGGCAGTTCTGGCACTGAACAATCAATTCTGGCTGGTATGGTATCCGCTAGCGCTGCTATACACGTCGTTTGCATTCATAACAGTTTTCTAAAAACCATTTACTGGCGTGCGGGCATGAGCAGACCGCGTGGGGGACGTTTACGTTCTTTTCTATTCACAACGGTCGCGCTTAGTAAACCGGGTGGTGGATCGATCGTGACGCGTTTACCGCGTGCATCTACCAACGGTACTATCTGTTTCACAAACGGGACAAGCGCGCGCTCGGCGTCATCTGGCACGTCGCTCAGCTCTGCGCCAGTCTCAGCGTCGAAGAGCGCAATTTCTAGAACGTCATTAGCAACAGCGACGCTGGCCGATCCGGCTCCCGAGGCTGCGCAGAGTTCTGCGCGTGTTATGACGCGCGTGACCATGCCGATCGCAGGGCCTGTTTTCACGTCGGGGCGCTGCTTCTTCGCGGACAATTGGGTGGAATGGTCGTGAGGAAGGGTGAATACGAGCGACCCGACCAGTTGTGCCACCATGTACTCGCCGCGAGACAGCGATGGACGGTCAGATTCTCGGACGTAAATTCTGGAGCCTAGTAGTTTTCGCGCTGTTTCAGGATTATCTATTGCGTTGACAGAGATGATCCAGTGGTTGGGCTGACTGGCGGGACGACCGGGTCCGACTTTGGCTGGGCGTGGATACAATCGGCCAGGTAAGAGGAGGTAGCGTTGGGTGGACAGCGCTTTGGGACCGAGACGTTGGGTTGCAAAGTCACCGGCGGCGCGCGCCTTGAACTCACCACGAACTCCATGCGTAGATGTCAATGTTGCTATGTGGAGGAAACCGTGCTGTTCTGGCGGATGAGTATGCTCAGAGTCTGGGCGATTGTGACGACGAGCAGACATGAGCGGCGCATTGGGTGCAGTGGGGCAGCGATGGAAAGGTGTCGACAAAGCAAGAAAGGCTGGAGCGAACATTGTGGCAGAGTCGAGTGGAGAAATAAAGGCATGTAGCAAGTGAGTAAAGCGGATGATGGTTTCTACGAATGGGTTGAATTCAGCTCAGCGTTGGGCTGCAGCGCAAATTGACTGCGTCCAAGCGCCTGACAGTAGGGACAGGCTGGCACGTTTATTTTTGATAATTTAACGGGCGCCGCTGTCGGCAACAATACATAACTAATTTTCGGGCCGACACACTCCGCTTGTGTGCACCTTCATTCGACTTGCAACTTTCTTCACCAACTCGCTCCTTCCTTTCCCCCGCACGACATTTTGTTCTGCAACCGCGTGGCCACACCAACGGTTGATGATCAGCCAGCCACATTCCGCGCCAACACCTCCCGCCCACCTCGCTCCACTGTCTCCGCCAGCCTCCGCACCCGCACCCCTTCGCACCATGGGCTCCCGCGTCGGCCCGTACGTCGTCACAAGCACGCTCGGACAAGGAACCTTTGGCAAGGTCAAGCTCGCCCAGCACCAGGACTCGGGCATCGAGTATGCTATCAAGATTCTCGACAAGTCTGACATCAAGGCCAATGAACTCACCGTCAATGTGCGTCGCGAGATCGCCATCATGAAGGCGCTCAATCACAAGAATATTGTCAATCTTCGCGAAGTGCTCTCCTCCAAGTCCAAACTCTACATCGTTATGGACCTCGTGCGCGGCGGCGAGCTCTTTGAACAGATCGAGCGTCGTGGCGAGCTCGACGAAAAGCTCGCCAGAAAGTACTTTCAACAGCTCATTGATGGTATAGATTATTGCCATCGAAGGGGCGTTTGTCATCGCGATCTTAAACCTGAAAATTTGCTCGTGGATGAAAAAGGCACTTTGAAGATAACCGATTTTGGTGTCTCGTCCATGAAGGTCGGCGTTTCTGGCAGTGACCTCCTCTACACAGCCTGCGGAACGCCGTATTATTGCGCCCCGGAGATTATCAACGGCGCAGAGGAAGGCTATTCCGGCGTTAAAATTGACGCCTGGTCATGTGGAATCATTCTCTTCCTGCTGCTCACCGGAACGCTTCCCTTCCAAAACGAGGACATGACGCAGCTGTATGAACAAATCAATCGATGCGTTGTCGAGTATCCCTCGTGGATGCCCGTGGAAGCGCGCGACCTCATCTCCCATCTTCTCGAAAAGGACCCAGACCGTCGTTATTCGCTTGAAGATGTCAAGACGCACCCTTGGTTCCTTGTAGACTACGAAGCAGAAATAGACGCCCATAGACGCTCCGCAGAAGCTCCACGCCCCAATAACTCCTCCGGTTCTTCGCGCGGCTCTGCTAACAAAAATGGTCGCGTCAACTCGCGCGGCTCCAAATCTCGCGAACGCATGGAGCGTGGACGACGCTCCGCAGACGCAGACCTGCCCTCCCAAGCACACCCAGCACCAGAACCAGAACCGGCACCCGTTCTCAAAGATATTGTCTCCGAATTCAAAGACAGACCCCTCGACGACCTGATTCGCGCCGCACTTCCGGGTAAACCTGCAAAGAAAATCGATGAGGTCGTTAGCAAGCTCTCCGATCGAGATATTGATTGTGCAGAAGATATTCAATTCCTCGCCTCAACACTCAAGGCGCCGGAAAAACTGACCAAATGGCTCGCAGATGAAAGTCAGCTGCCGTCCGTCACCTGTATGCGTATTTCTGGTTTCTTCTTTGAGTAACTCGAAGCGCGCTGCATCACCGCATTTTATGTCCGTCTAGGATAACTTCCGGTTTGTATCATTTCGCTATTGCCGTCGGTGCGAGCGATGCCTCGTCCACGGCTTCCGCGCACCATTCTGCATCACATTACTTGTCTGTCACACCTAGAACCAACCTTGCAGCTTCTAGATCCGGAAAGAAACTTGTGTTGACTATTGCTCAGTGTGTGTCACGACATCCTGCTTCATGTCGTCCTTTATCCGCTTTGCAACATGCGGATTTGGTCACGGCCTCACAAATCTGCCAACTTTGCTATAGTACTTTTCTAAATTACACGTCTCCCTCGTCAAAACTCGGTGCCTTTTGCTCGCGGAGGAAGGCGCCCTACCCTTATGGTTATGTAAAGAAAATTCCCACCCAGCAAACAGACATTCGGCACAGCGACTGCCATTTATGTATGCTGTATTGATTACTTATCACATTTGATTTATTCGCTCGCTGCTTGTGTACCGCACTCATAGCTTTGATTGTTGTCTCGAATACAATCGTTCTACGTCTCCTCCATTGGGAACTGCAGCTTTCTCCATGCGCTGGCAAACGCGCCGGAGCGTTGTCGCCCAGCAGGCAGACTTTCGGCTCAGCGATTGCTGCTTTTGAAAGATGTATTGATTACTTTATCACACTTCATTCATCCTCTGGCTATTATAAAAATACTTGGCAACTGTGACGACCACTATCTTGAATACTCTCCGGCCGAAATCCTCGACACCATCCGAACAAGCCATGAATGTGATGACATGAACGAAACAATGGACCACTTTCTGCCAAGCGAGTGCAATGCCCGAACAGGCGACAGCAGCGCGTGTGCAACCTTTGGTTTCAGCACAGCGGTGTATGTACTTGTTCTAAATCCATCAATAGCGATGTCACCGTGCATCGTATGTGGATTGAACAAACCTCTTGCTTCCACGACTTCAATCAATCGTACTCTGGACATAGATCCATCTTCCAATTGCAACGAATCACTAGTGGTGATTCGTTTCCCAACTACAAGTCCCTGTGATGAATACAGATAGTGCGTATTCGAGACAGTCAATTTTCTACCGTTCTCCACCGTAAACCGTAAGAACAGCGTCCTGATGCTGTGATCCGAGTGGCTAAAGTCGATCACCTCGGAATACTTTCCTTCTCCAACCATCACTCGGTCACCTACTTGCAGTTCGTCCACACGAATCTGCTGCCCATTCGATAACCTAGCCATGGCTGAGGCTGGGAAACAAGTTGAACTCGAATCGGGGGTTGGCGTTGCGACGACAGAGGGAGAGGCAGATAAACTCGGTGAGTTCATTACCGCTGTCATTGGAGGTGATGACGAGTTGATTTGTAGCACGGTCATTTGCGGCGCATTGGTAGTTTCCAATGTTGTGTTTGGAAACAAAATCACAGATGTATTTGTAGATTCGTTTCCAGTCGGATTGACCAAAGGCGAGTACGACGGCGACAATGTTGCATTTGGAGTCTGACTAACCGAAGGCGAGAGGGATACATTTGTTGTCTGGCTTTCAGTAGCAATCAACGTAACGTTTCTGCTTCCCGTCGTACTGCTCACTGTCGCTGTCGGTGATGGACTCGGCGATGGTGTGGATGAGCTTGACAGTGCGGGGGAATTCGAGGCCGATGGGGAGGGAGTCGGCTTGATCGAAGGGGTGCTTGTTGGGGAGATTGTCGGTGACGAGCTCGCCGAAACGCTCGGAGTCCAGGTGATTGACGGACTTGGAGTCGCAGATGCTGATGGACTCGGCGTCGAGCTCTGCGGCTTATTCGGGGCCCTAGTCTTGGAAGGACTGGGAGTGGAAGACATGGACGGATTTGGAGTCGATGTCTTCGATGGAGTGGGAGCTGGTGACTTTGATGGTGTCGGAGTCGATGTCTTCGATGGAGTGGGAGCTGGCGACTTTGATGGTGTCGGAGTCGATGTCTTCGATGGAGTGGGAGCTAGCGACTTTGACGGTGTCGGAGTCGATGTCTTCGACGGGGTAGGTGCGGAAGATTTTGACGGTGTAGCTGTCAAAGTTGCAGACGGCGTGCCAGATGGGCTCGGTGATTGGCTCGGTGAAGCACTGGGAGAAAGCGAAGTGGACGGAGTTGCAGATGGCGTTGGAGTTACAGACGGGGACGGAGAGGGTGAGGGCGAACTCCAATGTCCACTGTATGCACATGTTTTCTCATCATCGTGGAGAAGCATTACCTTTGGGAAACCAGAAAATGGCACACGAATGACTTGTCCAAACGCCGCACTATCCGAAGTGAACAAAACGGGAGCCTTTGCGGATAAGGATGTAGCACCACAGTTTCGTCCCAAAGTCTCTGTGCCCAGGTAGAAACCATTTACCTTTGCCAGGATTCTGTCGAGGAGATGCTCATTTTCCTGCGTACCCATTGTAATGTTGAATACGGTGGAAATTTGGTTGGAGGAAAGCTTTTGTCCATATCTAAGTAAGACAGAGCCTGTAACTCCACACTGAGTGCTATCTTGAAAGATGGTGACGTGCGGAATCTCAACAGAGTCATCACCTCGTAGGATACCGTTAGTCGTATGATCTATGGTGGTGGGACAGTGACGACCATTGGAGATACCGAGGAAAAGAACGTAGTGACCCACAAAATCATGTGGGCTGAAGGTTCGGCGCGAAGTAGTAGAATCTGAAAAGCCCTTCCTAGGGTTGACTTCCACCTTTCGCAAAGAACTTGTCGCGGAAAGAAGAAGGGTCATCATAATGACCCATTTGAGAAACATTTTAAAGAATGGATTCGATGTAGGTGCGTGAGTAATGTGCGTTTAGAACCAATCTGTCTGAGTTGGAACGGGGGTGATCAGAAGATTGTGCATGTTTATATGGCGTCTTGGCAGACTATGTTGATGTGAGCGATTCGTTGTGAGGAGAGGTGCAAATTATGGCGGGGAATATTTTGTATGTTGTCACGAGCTGTGCTTCGTAAGTTACACTTTGCATTTCATTGCGTGCATGAGAAAGGCGCACTGCTACTTCATGGCAGTGGGTTCAATGCAAGAGTGGAGAAACGCATTATAAAGAAAAGTTTAGAACTCAAAAAATGTGGGGAGAGTGTGCTCACTTGAACAAATTATTTCGTTCTCCGTTCCTGCCGAGTTTGGAGAACCACGGCTTGGCTTCTGCTCACTTGATATCCAGTTGTACACATGCTTTCAAGGCTCTGATGTGGTTTGAGATAATGACAAATATAAACAAATGCTCGAATGTTCACGAGACGTCAAACGGGATGAAGCAGTTGATAGTCAATTTCTCACTGAGCTGGGCTTTAAAAGAACACCTGAATCCTTTTCCATATCTTGACTGCAAAACCGCAAAATTCCTGTCAAAAATGAATCATAATCGAAACAACGGCGAACCCAAAGGTGGTAATCGACTGTACTCCGCATTAACCCGATTGTTTCCGAATCCACTTCGCTAGTCTGGTACTGTTGAACATGACGTTGCGTAGATTACTCAACCATGAACAACTTGCATCCAGATACACGCAATGCAGAAGACTGTCAATGGCAGCGCAAGCAGCTCCAGCACCAACACAAGCCAAGCTTGGATCGGGAGCAAACCGAATGACCCAACTAGCATCTCAAAGCGATCTATTCTACCGAAAGATCGACGTAATGCTACGCGAAGGAAACAAGCGAGCAATGCGCAAACTTCGCAAAGACGACATATGGTAAGCAACTAGTCCATCCGGCGTCACATTGCGCACAACCAGCGCAGCACAAAATCTAACCGAGTATCATCGCGCAGCATCCCATGCTGTGTACAAGGGCGCGGCAAAATGGCCGATTTACTTTTACAGGTACCGCGCGAACCGATTCGCCGCGACTACCAGGACCGTCTCTACGCGCTACAGAAGCTGGGCAAGAATAAATTTTCGGGACCATTATACCAGATCCGACTGGTCGGCGATGCGGACGAGGAGCTGCCATTCGACAAGATCCGCGTCCTACCGCATAACATGATCATCCACCCCATTACCGAGCTGCCCGTTGCGTTGGGGTTTGTCTTCCACCCCGAGAACGAACCCGTGCGCGTGCGCGTGCCAGTCGAGTATATTAATGAGGAAAAATGCCACGGATTGCGCGAGGGCGGATGGCTCAATACCGTTCAGCGAACGATTGAGGTTGGCGTCGCGCCGTTTGTCAAGCCGCCGCTGCGCGTCTGCATAGACCTGGCCGGTATGGGGCTGCGGGACCGGAAGAGAGTGGGGGATTTGACGTTTGAGGGCAAGGGGAACGGCTGTCGGACTGTGGCTTCGGATGACGACATTGTGACGGTCATTTCTAAAGTTTAGATGGTTGGAAGACGTGGCCATCACCATCCGTCTTGTCAATAAACAACATCCATGAAATGTACATTGCAACCAATGAAAATCAAATTACAAGTACAGTAGAAACGCAACAAACACACACCAGCTCAGGTTTATGTTTCGTCCCTCACTGTCTCGACGTCCATTCGTCTAGTCACTCAACCCGCGCGCCTCGTCCAGCGCAATTCACATGATCGCTTCACAAAACGCATCCAACCCGCATCGGCGCAACGGCGCCATCTGATGGCACCCAATGAAGAGCCAGCCGTTTCAGCGACGGCCAATCTCCCACAACTTCCACAAATCATCACCTGGGACGAATTGCAATCAACGTCGCCAAAGTCCGCATCCGCCGACCTCCATGTCGTCATTGACGATCACCAAACGCCGCCTGATGAATCCCCAACCCCGCCAACCCCCAAGCTCAGGCTCTACCTCATGGTGATGGCTGATTTCGGACTAGCCTTCACCTGGCTCTGCAAATTTGCCGTAGCAACGTACGTCACCGCACACCCCTTGTTTCCATCATCCTCCACTCCCTCCCACCAGCTAACATTGTCCCTGCCGCGTCTTCAGTCCCTACTTTCAACATGCGCTCAAAGCAGGCCCGTTTCTCTCGCATCTCGTGTGGATTATGGGCCCGCTATCCGGCCTGATAACCGCGCCGATTGTCGGCGTCCTCTCCGACAGATGCACGTCGCCCTTTGGTCGTCGAAGACCCTTTATTTTCGGCGGAATGATTTGCTGCATCATCGGCATGATTACTTTTGCAAACGCCCGAGCTGTGGCGTTTGATTATCTACCAATGGCACGTTTGGTTGCCGTACTCGCCTTTGGTGTGCTCGACTTTGCCACCAATGCCATCATGTTTCCCAGCCGCGCGCTGCTTGGCGACCTACTACCCTCACGAGAGCAGCACTCCGTGCAGAGCGCCGCAGCTGTACTGGCGTCCTTTGCGGAGATTTGTGCCGGTGCGTATATATCCTCCTGGACAAATCCTGTCAATCATATCTCCCGTATTTTCGCCGTCGCGAGCGTCTTGCTCTTCATTTCATGTTCCGTCTCGCTGCTGGTTTGTCGAGAGGTGCCTTTGAAGAGTGACGGTAGCGCTGCACCGCGTCCGGAAGAGGAAATTGAATTGAGTACAGTGCAGCATTCAGAACATGTTGATGAGAATGTGTCGGGTTCGCAGAGCTTGATGGCCGCACAAGAGAATGGCGTTGAAGATGCGTCAGACGATGCTGATGAACAGATTTTATCCGTGCAGGATGCTGATACTACACGCGAACAGCCTTCGTCCCCGTCTGTAGCCGCGGAAAAAACGTCCGTCAGGACTGAATTGATCAATTCGCTCAAGGCCGCTGTGATCAACTTTCCGCCAGATCTGGTGAAAGTTGGTGTCGTGTATGGATTGGCATGGTTCCTCTGGTTTGCTTCTCTACCGTACTACAGTCAATGGATTGGGGAGGACGTGCTCGGTGGAGACGCACATGCAGAGGCAGGCACGGAAGCTGCGTTGCAATATCAGCGCGGGGTCGGAATTTTCTCTGTGGCAAATGTTGCAAAGGCGCTGATGGCGCTTGTGTTTAGCGCATTCTATCCGACGATTATCAAGTGGGTTGGCGCAATTGGGGAACGTGTCGTTTTCGGAATGTCATTCTTTGTGTTTTCCAGTGTGCTCTATTCGTTTGCATATACGAAAAGTGTAGTCGTGGCGGCATGCGTGATTGCATTGGGTTCGGTACCTTTCATTGTGACGCAGACGATTCCGATCGCCATTGTCGTGCAGAGATATCCGGAAAATTTGGCAAGTAATCTCGGAGTTTTGTACGTGTGTCAGGGAAGAGTTGAGCTGTGCGCGCGTTGGAATGGAATTTTACTAACTCGTGTGTGATGTGTTTGCTTGTTCGTTTAACAGAAACTTGTTTTGCATCGTTCCACAATTGTTGGACACATTATACACTGGCAAAATTGCTGAGATCGCGAGTGAAGCTGCCGTGCTGCGTGTTGCGGCGTGCTGGGGATTTGCAGCGTCAATTGCTGCCGTCTTCTGCTTGTAAAGAAATGTAAATGAGCTTAGTTTTGAATGATAACATAGTGCCGGACGCAACGGTGGCGTATTGAGTTGCGGAGGCTGATCAACAATGATTGGTGGCGGATACAGTGGCCTACCGCTGGAATATAGTCAGATTTCGACTGCAAACTTGCCTAGGTATCTCGCCGCAAATTGCGCAACTGAAAATAATATCTACTCCCAACCCCTTCGCAATGCCACTCCCAACCATGCGCACGCAATCCGATCACAACAAGCACACCCTCCCGACCACAACTAACTCCACCAATGTCGCCCGTAGCATCGCTCCGTCCGAGACCTCTGCCAAACCAATGCAGCTAGCCGCAATTCTCAAACGCACCGTGCGCACCCTCCTCGACGCCGTCCATCAACGCACCCCATCCTCCTCCCCATCCAAGCGGCGCACCTATCTGCGTCTAATTCGCCTTCCCAGTCCCTCCCTCCTCGCGCTGATCTGTATTATATTCTCGTTGCTCGTCGTCATATTCGTTCCCGTCCGTTTACTGCATCGCCACACGCACACACAGCCATCACTCACCGTCGCCGGCTACGAGTCTGCCGATTCGCTCCATTCCAACGCCGCGATATCCGACGCCGCTGGCTTCCGTATCATACTCGTCGTGCCGCCCTTCACTAACCTGCCCGTATCCGCCAACCCTGCTTATAACGAGCCCCAACTCTTCGACATCGACCCCGCGGCGCAGCTCTACTCATCGCACGCACTGCACCTGCTCGTACAGTCGCTTGTTACCGCCCATTACGACAATGAGCGTGTGGAACTGCAGCTCACTCTGGTGCCCGAGGCTAATCAAACCGCATTTGACATCCGCCATCGTCAGTGCAACGACTTTAAATGGTCGCACGGTGCCAAAATGATCACCAATGCTACTAGTGGCGGATTGTTCGAGCTAGGCGTTGCGGCATGGTCGCCCGCCCGTGGTGATTCGCAGAAGGTGCTCATTGTCGACGCATCGCATGCACTGCCGTTTGCGCCGCAGTTCTATCGGTATCTCAAAAGTGTTCGACGGCGCTTTGCTGATAATTCAGCAGATGTTTCTGGCTTTGCATTGGAACCGGTGTTGGTCCGTCAGCAGTTTTCCATCATGGGCAAGTCCACTGGATATACCAACTACAAGGTCGATAGTAATGATATTTTCCTATATCAGAATTTGCCGTTGGTCGCCGCGTTCTCACCGGCGAATGCGGAAGTATGGCGCCACTTTCAACGATGGTTTGCCGCACACCGTTCGGAATGGTTTCTGTGGCCGACGGTGGTGGGCGCGCGTGATAAAAAGGACCAAGCGTGGGAAAAGTATAGCGGTACTATGCGTGCACATTGGACATTATGGTTTTCTAGATTCTGCGCTGAATATAACATCTACAATGTGTACCCACAGCAGCAGCGGCCGGAACCGCTGCCACCTGTCGGGCGGGCGAGCACGCCGGTAGCACGATACTCATTCGATGGTGAAAGCGTGAAAGCGGGCTCGGGGGTGTCTGCGGAAAGTTTGGAACGGATCATTGAGCTGGGTCGTCGGCAAGGCGGGTCTGTTTCATTGACAATTGTGAATGAGGCATTTTTGGAGACTGCGCAGAGTTGGATATGTAACGTTGACGTTGGGGGCATTCGTCCACCGGGGGTGGTATGGATTGCTACGGACGATGTGGCGTACGAAGCGCTACGTGGCGTCGGACGTTCAGAGACGGTGCGCATGCGCGAGTTTCGGGGTGGGACGGCAGCAAGGGGCACCAAGTATGGAACGCCGGGATATTGGCGATTGATGTTGGAAAGGACGATGCTGATCGGGGAGATATTGGAACGAGGAATTGGTGTATTCGCGTTTGAAACGGACCAAATCTGGATGCGGGATCCAGTTCCATTCGTGAAGCGACTGGTGCACAGTGGGGACGAAGTTGACGTAGTGGGTACACTGGACACGCGGCACGAGATTGGGGGCAATTTTCTGTACCTGAACCCGACACTTGCGACTCGTCGGGTGTGGCGCGAGGTGTGTCGACGATTCAAGCGCGCATTTGAGCAGAACAAGATGGAGCGACGGTCGAGCAAGCAACGAGCGTACATGGAGAACGACCAGTCGATTTTGACTAAACTGGTGCTATTTGACGAGGGGTTTAAAACGCGCAATGCGGTGGTGTTGCGGACACTGGACACGCAGCTGTTTGTGGACGGACGATGGTATGACGAGAGTGGCAAGTACTATACGGACGAGCGGGCACGGAGTCCGACAATGATTAATAACAACTTTGTGGTGGGGATTGAGGAGAAGAAGAAACGCGCCATGGCGCGCGGACACTGGTTTGTAAGAGAGGGTAAATGTGACGAGCAAGCGGTGCTCAAGGCTATTGAAGAGAATGAGGCACGCGCGCACGAGCGACCATGGCAGCAGAAAGCGGAGGGCGTCGATGTAGAAGCGGGCTTAGATGCTGCACTTGAGGCCATGAAGAGAGAACGTGGGGTGTGATGAGCGCTGATTATGTCTGCATGTAAAAATTGACATCTGCGCACCACATTGGGCGGTACAGTATGACAGCGTACGCTATCATATCGACTAAGAGTGAATGCAGCACACTCACACACACTCGGCGCACACACACCCATCGCCAACTCGATCACCACCACCAACGACGCTCCGTCAAGCCCAACCCACGCTAGCTTTGCCCAACCATGGCCGTCGGCTCCGGAGATTCTGCAGATTCCACCGTCTCCACCGTGCTTTCCGAATGGCTCATCGTCGTTCTCATCGTCTTCTCCACCGTGTTCGAGTACCTGCTCCACCGCGTCGAACATTGGATTCTACACAAACACAACCATCTTCAAGCCGTTGTGCGCACCCTGTACAGAGAGCTCATGGTGCTTGGTATTGTCTCCTTCCTCTTCATTCTCTACGAACTTATCATTCACCCCTCCGCTCGCGTCATTCTCTCCTTCGAATTTGCCCATCTCTTCATCTTCCTCTTCGCCGTCTTCTACACTATCGTCATTATGAGCACCATGTTCACCTCGCTCCGTCTCTCCGCCCGCTGGAAGCACATGGAGCAAATTGAACTCGTCAAGTACCTCCACCTCAAAGATCAGTACGCCCGCATGCGTACGAGGCTTCACATGCATAGCGACGCCTCCTGGCGTCTCATTCGCTGGTGGTTCCCAAACGTTATGCTCCCGTGGCGCTATTGGCAACTTCATGAGATTATGGCTTTTCACGACATTCGCTTCCAATTCATCTTTTACCGCAATCTCCCCGACCATTTCCGCTTCTCGTCCTTTCTGCGAAAAATCAAATCAGCGACTTTCATTGAACTCGTCGAATCTCATTGGTCCCTTTACACTATATTTCTCGCTCTCGTTCTCGCCGACATTATTCGTCGCGAAATTACCGACCCCGGCGACGACCTCGTATTCGAGACCTCCTTCCATATCGCCGCCGCCGTCGTTCTAGCCCTCTTTGTTCAGATTCTCGACGTCAAGATTCGTCGCATCTACTGGGAGCTCACAAAACATCCGCGCATCTACTATGAGGGCCTCAAGCCCGCTCATGTGGCTGAGGAACTGGCCGCAGCTGGTAACCGTCTTGCAGCCGAACGCGCTCGTCGACGTTCCCGCTCGTCAGACCTGCTCGCCGAAGAGGATGCTGAAAATCTCGCCGATGATGAAGCAACTGACGTAAATCGATTGTCCTCAGCGGCCGAGTCGGAAATGTTGGGTCCGATGCATGGCCCGAAATTATCGTGGGAAAATTTGCGCCATTCAACTGAAGATTCTCCAGCGTCTAGACTCTCATCATACAAACCGCGCCCCTCTGTTGATGCCTTTATGAGCAAGGTTGCGCCGCCTAAACCGGTTGATATTGCTCGCGGGCACCACCATTCACTGGATCTCGATCGCTCACTACGCTCCATTGTCTCTCAGCAGCCCAACGAAACAATTCACACTGACCTTACCGAGGCGCTCAACAACGCACCGCTGGAAACTGAAGAGGTGACAGCTGCCAACAATGTCATGCAGCGACGTTCAGTGGAAACTGCGCACCAGTCGGAAATAATTGCGCGGCCAGTGCCGTCCAGAAATGCTAAAATCGCAAAGGCAGCTGTTGAAGCGGCACGGCGCCGAAGCTTGGACAAGCCGTCTTCACGCGGACGAAGTCTGGACAGCGCGGAGCCGGACGAATTGACGCCGGACAAGTCGGGATTGCGCTTTTTCAAAAAGGGCTGGACGAGTCGCGGTGCGTCCACAGACGAGGACGGCCGAAATTCGCATGGTGAATTTCCAAAGGGTTTGGTCGACGTGCAGAGCAGGAGAAGCGAACGGGTGTCGATCGACCTAGTCGCTGCCATGCCACGAGAGGAACTGGCGGAGAGAAACCTGGTGCATGCGCCGCATCACTTTGGAGACACACGATTGGACATGAACTCGGACCTCGACGAGGGCACTGGAACGTCGGGGAGGGATACGAGTCGGGAAACAAGAAAGAGCGGTTCGTCGGAGCGTCGAATGCAACGCATTCGATTTTCTGTGGGCAATGAAGAACTGCGTGAGGACGTGATTGAAAGGAATGAAGTTGAAAATGAAAAGCAGGATGTGGTTGCGCATCCGAGTTTCATTCAGCGTCACAAGTCTCTTGCGTTTTTGAATGCAACGATTTTGAAGAATTTGGAGCACCAGGAGAATGCAAAGAAGATGACGCCGACCAAGTACCCGTGGTGGGTGATCAAGTTGATTCCGCGACTGGGACGTGTGGCAAGCCCGGTTGAGAAGCTGTTCTGGTTTGGTTCGCACAAGTTGTTCCTGTGGTGCGTTGAATTTACACTGTTCTTTTCGACGGTTCTGCAAGCGGCAGCGTCTGCTACTCTGTCGCTGGAGTTGATTGAGAGCGAGGAAGTTGGCGGGCTGGTGATTGCCTCGTTTGTTCTGGCGGTGCTGTCGCTGCTATTTGTACTGTTTCGGATTGCGGGGGTGATAAAAAGGTACATTTTTATTCTGCACAACGCGAGTTTGGTGCCGGAGGAAATGGCGCTGGAGGCCATCTACGACGTGTCTAAGAAGCGTGCTGGGCGTTGGTCGAGCGAGCTGAGCGACATCTCTGGGTCGGAAGCGGAGAAGGAGGAGGCGGAAGTTGCCAAGGAGAAGAGACGAAAGTTGGGACGCTTCTTCCAGAGCGAGGCGGCGAGCGGTAACATGCCAGGAATCGAAGCGGCGGACGGGAGGGCCAGCATGGAAAGTGGGGAGGAGAGACCGACGCGACGAATTCGAATGCGCAAACTGGCGTTGCGACGCAGGCGCGCGCGCGCCGAGTCGTCGCATATCCCGGTGGTGCCGGTTGAAGCTGAGACGGCGCTCGAGTCGGAGTAAGAGGTGCATGATTTTAGCTTTATTTTTATTTGCCAATGCAGTGCAGTGCAGTGCAATGCAGTGCAGTGCAGTCAGTGCAATACAAGTTTTTGATCATCGAGTCGCGAGTTTGTGGCTCAACGTGGCAGCAGTACAGTAGCGTCGTGCGTTCAAGAAACACTGCAAAGGCGTTAGAAACTTTGCCAGTTAATTGGTAGTGTATGAATGCGTGACGATTATTATCTAAAAATAAATGCAAATCCAACTTTTGCAGTTTGTTCCTTGTAGATCATGCATGGAAGTCGATGATAAATCACGTGCAGACTCCCAGTCACCACCGCTCTGTTTTGTTCTGCTCTACTCTACTCTGCTCCGCTCCACACCACCATCCAAAACGATGCTCTGACATCATGTCGTCACAGCACAAGAGGGCGGCGGCTATGGCGCGCGCGAAGAGTGTGCATGCATCAAGCAGCTTCCCCCTCGGCACATGCGCATGAGCACCACGTAAAAGGCGCCCATAAATCATACATGCCGCGCCGCGCCGCGCCACTGTCTGCAACGCAACGGGCGACTGGACGGCGCACCAATGCGATGTGATGTGATCGCTCCAACTGTTTTTGGATGCAACGACATGGTCATCATCGCGGCGTTGCGCAATGAGGCTTTCCCGGATGACAGCTCGCTGTGCAATGCATTGCCCGCCCGCTCGCTCGTTTGTTTGTTTGTTTGTTTCGTTTGCTCTCATACCTTGCTTGTGCACATTTCCTCCCCGATGTATGATGCATTGCATTGCATCGCATTGCATCGCATTTCAATGCATCGTGCGACCGCTGTCGCTCTGCTCTGTCGGCTGCGCGGTGCGGCGTGGCGCAACGCTCGCCGCAGGGTTGCGATCGATGATTGGCCGACCTCGTGTTGCCTGCCTTGTCGTATTAGAATGGACAGCCGATGAATGGGTGCGCAGTATTGATGTGATTTACAAGTAGATTGGTCCGTTTGGCTATGACAATGTGTGCGTATATTGTGGCGGTGGTGGTGGTCTTGGAAGCAACTAAATTTAGTTTATTATCAACAATCGTGCCACAGCAAGCTACAAGTAGGTCGGTCGGATGATCGTGAGTGTATCAACCGACTGGTACGGGAGGAGTGTATGGGTTGCCTGCTTTACAGTCGGAGAAAAGCAGTGCAGTGCAATGCAGTGCAATGCAATGCAGTGCAGTGCAGTGCAGTGTACAGGGGAAGGGAGGGGGAGAGTACGTAATAATAAAAAGTGGAAAAAATATTTCTACCAAATTACAATACCGAGAATCTCAACGAAGCTCGGCTGAATTATGATGGGGTGGCCAAACGGAGAAGAGTGACAGTGAATGTCACCGGGGCGCGGCAAAATGTGTCAGGCTGCCAGCTGTGCGGCGGGTGGGCGCGCAACCTTGCACAACAATGGCCCATCACGCCTCCACGGCACGCATGCGTGGATAGGGACCGTCTCGGGGGCACGCACGGCGGCGCGTGACAAGGTATGACAGCCAATGGTCAACGGCCCGTTTGCTCATCGTACGTGTGTGTGCGAGAGCAATTGCCGGCTGCTCGAGACGACCAACGATGATGCGCGCGCTAGTCGCCAGCGAATCAACTCGATCAAATAACATCCATCACGCCCGTAGATTATAGCGGCGCCTCACTCGCTGCCCGCTCGCCCCATAGCACATCACTGTACGCGCGCTCTACATACAGTACAACCCGCTCGCCATTGCGCTGCTCATTCCCTCCCGACCTGACATCAAGTCGCAGAAGCCGAGCGAGTAGCATCGATTGACAAACCACTGGCAGCCAGCCAGCCAGCCAGTCAGCTAGCCAGACCAGACCAGACTAGACCTTTTTCTGTACTTTTGCCACGCGACCGCTTTTTCCATTCTTTTTCTCAACACTATTCCGCTCTCAATTTCCAATTCATCACACCACCACACGCTCCAACCATTCCGCGACCTCAGCACTTATCTGCATTCCTGCCAGCAAGTCACTCGCTCATTCATTGATTCAACTCGTAAATTTCCCAACCCGACTCGCTTCCCAACTCGCTCACTCATCGCATCAACAAAACAAAAAAATCCAGCCAGCCAATCACTCACCCAGCAGCGCACTCATCCACCCGTACTCGTAACCAGCATTCCGCCCCACCCCGCCCCGCCCCGCTCCGCCCCGACCCACCGCACACCACACCATCATGGAGATTGTAACAATGCGACCAGCCGCAGCCGCGCGACAGTCAGTCACCGTCACAGGCTGGTCCAAACTGGCAGCACTCGCCGCAAAGCCGCCGCCGACCACCCCAGAGCTTTCGATCCTGGACGACGATGCTGAAGGTTCAATTGACACTGTCACAGTGCCCAACAAGCGTTCACAGCCGCCGACAACCGCCCCGTTGCACAAGACCTGCAGCACGCACGCCGTTCCGGTGCACGTCGCGAGCTTTCTGGACGACGTGGACAGTAGCGACGACGAAGAAGACTATCGGCAGTGTTTCCGCCGATACTTTCGTCCGCGTCAGCACGACGCCGATGCAGCAACCGCAGCTGCTACCGCCGCCGCCGCCACCAGTGCCGTCGCCGCAGCCGCGCACGCCGATGCCGACGCGGAAGAGCACAGTGCTCTGCGCGGCGAAAGCGTCGCGCCGTCAGAGGCCAACAAGCGTGGACGCAGCACGCGCCAGAACAATGCGTCCAAGACGGCCGCTGGCAAGCTGCTCGGCAGAATGACGCCCAGTGAGCTGCCGTTTGCCGATGCGAAGAATCGAAAGCCGCTGCAGCTCAGCGCGTCGCCAGAGGAGATTGAGGATGATTTACTGCTGATGCAGGGACGTCCTAAGCGTCGACGCGTCGAGCAGCCCAAGCAAAAGCTGCTCGCGCGTAAGAGACGGCGAACTGGCAGCGCGGACGGCTGCAGTTTGTATGCATCCGATGGAGAGAATGGCGCGGAATGTAAGGGCGCCTCGTCGCAGAGCACTGCGCCTGTGGATCAGCCCAGTTCAGAGAAGAAGAAGGGCCGTACAGAGGGCAAGTTGTTTATGAAACATGCAGAGCGAAAGGGTTGGGTGGTGTGCCGGAAATGTCGCGCATCGGTGTGGCCGCCCAACTGTGCAAAGCACGTGGCCAACTGCATGATGTAACGATACTTTAGGAATTTTACTGGCTTTGTTTTCGTATAGCTGGTTTGGTCTGGGTTACTGCTTTCGGTATTTGTTTCGAGTAAAAGGACATGTTTGTTAATGGAGAGTGTGTAGAAGGGAAGCGAGGATATGGTGCGGTTGTTGTTGTGCTAGGCTACGCTGCATAGGAGAAACAGCGGCGCGAGGGAGCGCGAGCTGGACCGCGTCACGCGTGTGTCACAGTCCACTCGTACTCATCGTGATGCGATGCACTGTTCGTGGCAACGCCATAGGCCGGCTCCGTAATCAATCAATACAGCGACAGTGAATGCAGCCGTCAATTGGTGAATTGCCAAATATTTTCAGGTGCTCCTTGTCGGGCCGCTGACAGTATTTGGACGCTCTCAAACAAATTTGGGAATTTATACGCTCTTCAGTTTGGCGCACAGTTATTGGCCCATCTTCATAGCATTGCCCCACATTTGATTCACACTGCTGCACTCGCTGTTGTCAATTCGAACATACACCTTACAACGGCTCCCTGGAATGCAAAAATTCAAAAAACGGCCCAACGATTCCAACCCTAGCTCATGCAATCAACCCTTCATGATTTCACCTCCCCGTGTCACACGGAAACAACATGTACTGCTAGAAAATATTTTTACCTCACCCAGCCCTTGTACGTGCATTCCACCCAATCCAGTCCACCGTGGAACACTCAATTCCAGCACGACACTGTAATGCCCACGTACCATCTGCCCCAACCTCTGTCCACCCACCCATCCATCCATCCATCCATCCGTCCGCCCACGTAGTCCGCCCCATGCCGCCCGCCCGTCCCGACCCGCGTCCCGCCTTTGCCACCGCGCTGGCCGCCCATCAGGCCGCACGCACCGTCCCGCAGCTTCGCGCCGCGCTCGACGCCTACAATGCCGTACCGCAGACGCCGCCCGGCGTGCCCTTGCTCTTCAACAGCGCTGCCGTCGCGCACGAGCTAGCCGCCAAACTGGCCGTCAGCGCGCCGGACGAGGCGCGTGCCCTGCGCGCATCCGCCGCGCACAATCTACAAGCTGTGCTACAGATCGCGCCGCAAAACCTCGAGGCCGTGGCCGCGCTGGCCGCCGTGCAAGACGCAACCGCGCGTGCAATTCCCCTCACAACCGCGCAGTCGCGTCTCCAAATGCTGCGCACCAAATGGGATTGTTGCACTTTATTGCAGCGTGCCGCGCTGATAGATTCCTCGCACGCCGCTGTCAGACATTCACTCGCGGTATGTTGATGCGCTATCCCGACTCGACTCGCCCGTCCGCCGCTCGCTAACCGCCCCGCAGGAGTCGTATCTGGACCTCGCCGAGTGCCAGCAGGACCCGCCGGTGGACCACATGCCCTCGGCGCGCGAGCTGATGGTTCTCGCCGAGACGGCCGTCAACGAGGCGCTGTGGATTCTGGACAGCAAGTTGGCTGATGCGCGACGAATGCAGATGAACCCCGCGGAGAAGGAGACCTTTACTGCGGAGCGTGTCGCCGCGCAGCTCACGAGTGCAAAGGTGCTTCTCGCAGCGCTGCGAATCGACGCGGCTAGATTTGAGGCGCAGGCGTTATTGCAGGCGTTGCAGAGCGCTTGTGCGGCGTTGGAACATGCGCAGGATGCAGAGGCGATGCTGGTGCGCGTTGAACTGGTGGATGCGTTGGTTGAACGTGGCCAGGTGCATCTGCTTGACGATGCGATTGTGTTGTGTCAACGTGCCGCAGAATTGCTTTCTGCCGATCATGACAGGTTGGTGTTTGCGTGCTCTCTGCTGGGAGACCTCTGTCTCGCCAGGATTGCGGCTCCGAATGCGCCTGTGCAAAGCGTGGCGGATAAGGGGATTGCTGCGTACAAGGAAGCGTTGCGTGTGGCGGAGGTGTCTCAAGTGGACATTGATCGCGTCGTGCGGTATAATTTTGCGTGTTTAGCAGTGATTGCAAAGTCGAAATCGATTAGTACAGGTGTGAAGGAACGCGAGATTGCGCAATTACTGAAGAAATGCGTTGATGATGGAGCGGTGAGTGAACGCGATCTGAGAGAGGACGACGATTTACAAGCTGTTCGAGATCGATCGTGGTTTCAGCAACTAGTTGCGTATGCTACGCGTGCACCGCGATAGCACATGGAAAATTGAAAGTTATTTATATGTGCATCTGCCTACCATCTCGACTACAAAACTGCGCCGTAGATTCACGATACGTACTCGTCTGCAACTCTACAGGTCTGCGTGCTCGTCATCAGCGTCCACCTCGGGATCTTGTGCAGCTTCTTTTGTCTCCTCTGCCAATTTGGCCTCAGCCTCCATAGAATCCTTCTTGCGCATAGCCTCAAACTGCTTGAACTGTCGTTCCAGTTCCTTGTCATTAAACGAGCCGTCTGTATTGGAGAAGAGTTTGGACGTATCAATACCGCTGGCCTTGAGCATTTCCTTGAGTCTGGCCAGTCTCTCCGGATCAATGGCGGGATCGTCGGAATGCAAATCGTCCACAGACGGGCCGTCTGCAACGTCTGGCGATGGTTGGACGTCGGGCCACGATTCGGTCTCTTGAATGCGCTCGATGTACTCGCCTTTGGACGTGCAGGCAATGCATGCGGCGTCCGGTCCCTTCTTGTCCAGGATGGCTTTCAGCTCGCGCACCTTCATCTTTCGCAGCTCGGCAGGCGGTGGGGGCGCGGCGTCTGCGGCATCTTCTGCTGCGACAGTTGCGAGGAGCGTTGCAAATGCAACGACGATGGAGAGAACGAGGGCGAGACAGACGACGATCGGAACGGCGGTCGATGATTTGGCCATGTCGGTGGCGGAAGCAGAGTCTATGATTGTGGACGAGGCGACGGTGGGTGGGTGTTGACAAAGTTGCATCGATTGGCGGCATTAGCTACTGTACCGGTGTATGCAAATTTACAAATGTTGACTGATCATCAACAAATGGATATCTACCAATATGATCAATCAATATGTAGCATGGGTGTGAACCAATGGCGTGTGCGCGTACGATGCGTACCTTACAGAAGGTATATGACGAGCAGTGCGACTCGTCACTGTAAACGCACCAAAGTGGATCATAGAAACCCGCCATGCAGATGCAACCACTTTGCGACTATAACCCTCTTGTGGAACTCATGGTCTTCCACATCCTGCGATTGAATCTTTGTCAATTCCACCCCATGCAGCGTCTCTATAACTGTATACAAACTCTCTTCCAACCTTTCATCTTCAATCTCATCTTCCACATGCAACTGACTCTCCAGATATTGTAACGTTTCCGACACCGTTCCATCCTTCTCATCCCCAAGTAAATCTGGTGGCTCATTTCCAAATCTCCGAAAGTGTTCATCTTCAACATCACTAGCATCCCACTTGTTCGTCTTCGTATCAAATCTATACCCCAACGCGACCGCAACCGCGCCATCAATCTGCCCCTTCCCAACCGACCCGTCCAAAACGTCCTTCAAAAACTTGAGTCGTTCAAAATGATCACCCAAACTCGTCGCGGTAGCAAACCCATCATCGCTGCCCACTTTCTGTCTCACCTGATCGAGCACCTCATCACCCGAGTCCCACATCAGCTCCCGACCGCGCTCCCCATCACCCGACAGACGCACCGTCTCCATCGCGGGCGCCGCTTCCACCATAGTCCTCGGGCCGGCGCGATACTTGAGCAGAAACTCGCTCATCTTATTCGCGACATTCCACGGGCCGACAAACGCGTCTGAAAAGTCCATGCCCTCCAGCTCGGAGCCGATAGCGATGAGCACGCTGGAGAGGTCGTCCTCGCCCTCCATGCGCTGTCGCACGTAGATGCGCGCAGTCTGTGCGCCGATCTGCTCGTGGATGGGCGCCGGCTCTGTCTGCCGCCACTCGGCGTCCAGCCAGGCGGTGAGCTGCGCGGCGAGCCACGAGGCCTCGCGCAGCAGCGCCTCGTGCGACGCCGGTCGTGGCAGCGTCACGCCGTCTTCCACCGGCTCCAATTGGCAGTGCGGCTGCTGTGCGCGTGATCGCTTGCGTCGTGTGCGCACGCGCACGCGCACGCGCGCGCCGCGCAGCGCACATGCGCTCACATGCGTTGCATGAGCGCAAGGTAGGAACGGTGCGACGTACGCCGTCGGCATGCCGGTGCGCGATCGGTGGACGCGGTTTCCGAGCGGATGAAGCGCACGCAATCCAACAATAGTAGCGAGATGGCGGATGGGAAGAGAATGCCGATGACGAATGGGAACATGATTAGTCGAGCTGAGCGAGAGCAGTGCGGCGTGTGTGTCGCCGTACAATTGCAGGTGGCGTTGATTTTTGTCGACGTGAATCGCCATTTCAACCCCAAGCGGCATGGAGATTAGACGAGCTTCGTTTTCGCCTCGTGTGAGTGGCCCATATTTGGCCACTTTCCCAAATTTGGACAATCTGTCCTACAGCAATATCTGGTGGCGGAATGCCGCGCGTTGCACTCCCTCCCGGTCCCCAGCTCTTGACCTTGCCCATGGTAACCGTGACATGACAACTTGCAACAATAATCATCGCAGCACGGCTGCATCCTGCTCGCTCGGCACTTGCCCACCACTTTTCTCTTTCTGCGCAACAAAACTCTACATACCCATCACACTTGGTGAACACGATTGGATAAGCACAGTGTGCATGATCATCAAGTGCCAGGTAGTTGTCGATAAGAATAACCAAAGTCTCAGGTAAGCATTACTGCATCAGTTGTACTTCTAAAAGGACACGCAATTCTGCCGTGTACCCAATTGCAAGGCACAGTTGAGCTCATTACTCTTTATACTTCTTCCACTTCATCAAATGTTCTTCTACGTCTGTTCAGACGGCATCATCACGCTGTCCATCATCGGCACACTATTCACTATCATTTTGCTGGCTGCCCATACCAAACTACAAACACGTGATTCTGTTCCACGTGACTCGGTAACTACCTTTTTCACTCGGCACAACCTCCCTAGGCGCCAACTCTATTCAAACTCAATCATTTCTGCTTGCAAGATCCAGTCAGTAGCACTACATAAACAATGTGCCCAACGTTTACCACGACATCCCTTTGGCTCACTACCTGCACCTAAACCAGCGATAAACAGCGTACGACAATGTCTCAATATGATACAATCCCGAAGAAACCATACATGTAAAGACGACGGATGGTAAGCCTCAATACACCCAGCCGCAGTAAACATTGTCCAAACGGAGAGGCGCACATGACCCAGCGCAGTGAGTTAACGGTAACGCTTCAGTCGCAGAGTATTGTGCTTCTTCCAGTTGTTGCGAACCGAAGGGCGTGCCTTGTTTGCACGATGACCACGCACATGCAGACCACGATACTTCCTGCCGGTGGCAGTGAGACCGCGAAGTTCGCGATGCTTCATAGTAGGACGCGCCAGCCAGTTGAGTCGCGGATCGTTTCGCACAGTGTTGTGGTTCGGATCTACGAGGATAACCTCAAAATACTTGTACGCTGCATCCTCATTGACCCAATACGAGTTGAGCACACGCAAGTTTCCACACCTGCGACCAGCACGCTCCTCGGCGACCGAACGCTTGTTACGCTTGTATTTGAGTTCAGTAATACCCTGATGCTTGGGCTTACCATACTGGATACCCTTCTTCACGGGACGCTTGCGACCACCACGGCGAACACGAACTATCAAACGCAGACAACAAGTAGATCGCGACGGTACGACGTTAGCACAACGATTGGATTGCTACGCCAGTCGACTAGCTAGAATAGACCGGATCGATCATCGTACCTCTGTAAATAACGAATCCCTGTTTGGCTTTGTAGCCCAATCGGCGAGCCTTTTCGGGACGCGTCGGCTTCGACGCGCGGTGCACCGATGGCAACTGACGGTACTCCCATGCGCGCACGCGCAGCATAAAGCGCATGACATCGCTCTGCTTGTGGCGCCATAGCTCCTCGAGATATTTGTACGCACCCATAGCAATTAACAAATGCGAGTGCTGATCGGGGAGGCAGTGGCAGTTAGACGGCAGCAATAGGGATCCGGCAGTGACACCTTAATCCGGTCGGCGGGCGGGGATGACCGTGAGCAGCAGCGTGTTTGTAGACACGACACGTTTCAATCTGCAAATATTGCAAATTGAGTAATAGAGCGGCAGTAAACTTGTTCTAATCCTGAAAAAATACGAGTCGACGACGGCGCAACCTAGGGTAATTCATCAAAGTAATTGTAATTGGTTGCAAAAATATTTCCTTTTCAAAATTCCAGATGCTTCATTTTTATCCGCCAGCGCCATTCTTATTGCCATGAAACAAGTGCAGCTGTCTAAAATATGCCCACTAGTTCCGCGTTAGGTTGTCTGACCCAACAATGTATTCAGCAGCGAGCAAAACACCTGCAGCAAAGGGCGATGAATTCCCAATTCTCTGCGAGACATGTCTTGGTCCGAATCCCTATATACGCATGTTAAAACAGCCCTGGGGAACGGCTTGCAAGGTATGCGAGCGTCCCTTTACAAGCTTCCGCTGGCGACCGGCCGGGCACGGCACACGTCCGAAGAAAACAGAAATATGCCAAACATGTGCTCGAGCTAAAAACGTATGTCAAACCTGTTTACTCGACTTGCAGTTCGGTCTCCCCGTGCAGGTCCGCGATGCATCCATGGCAGTTGGCGACCGCCAACGCACCGTTGTGCCGCAGAGTGACGGGACGCGCGAGTATGCAGCAGCAATGTCTGAACGAAAGATTGCGACCGGCGAAATTGACGCGGTGTATAAAGCGCCCATGGTAAATTCTATCGCCGAAAAGGCAAAGCGAATTGCGCCAAAGTACGAGAGAAATTTGTCCAGGATTTGTTCCTTCTATGCGCGTGGTGAGTGCAAGCGTGGTTTGTATTGTCCGTATCGTCACGAGAAGGCTGTGGATGAAACGGAAGCAATGGGTGACCAAAATTTGCGCGATAGATACTATGGCGTGAATGACCCGGTTGCGAAGAAAATATTGCAAAGTGTGGACGCCGATGGGAGGAAAAAGGCAAAGGGTTCAAATGGCAGAGGTAACCTTGGTGCGCCTCCAGCACCAGATGATGATTCTATACAAACTTTATTTATTGGCGGTGTGACTCCTACAATAACCGAGGCAGATTTGCGTGATTTGTTTTCGAAATGTGAAGGGCTTTCTCACATTTCCAGAATACCAGGACGAGGATTCGCTTTTGCTGAGTTTAAAACGCGTGCGGCTGCAGAGTTAGCAATCGAATCTACGCATGGGTTCCATGATGTTAATGGTGCAAGGGTGAAGATCAGCTGGGGGAAAAGTTCTAGGAAACGACCGCAGAGTGATACAGTACATATTAGCTTGGAAGGACAAGATTACGCAGCCAATGGATCACGGCAGCCGTTGTCAGCTGCAGGAAACGTACGTGCAAATACAGAGCCGTCTTTGAAACGTGCAAGAATTGAGCAAAATGCCGTCCCCGAGGGCCAGCTTTCCGAAGTAGAGAATCAAGTACCAACTGTGACTGGGAAATCACAGTTAAACACTGGGTCCCCAAACTTAGAAGCCGGAAAGGACCAAGAGAAGATAAACATTGGTCTACCTGGGACGGCTGGGACACGAACAGCCCTGGAAGACAAGAGGATTGCTGCAGAGATAGGCCCTGCATAGCGCTTACAACCTGTGGACGTGAATATGGCGGGCTCCGAAGCGTGGTGTAAATGAAAAGAATGGAATGGGAGGCAGGCGCGGAGGATAATGGTAGCGCTTGATAATGAATGCGAGAGGTATTATTTATGGGCATGCACAGTTGGTGTACGACACGTTAGACCAGGGGTGATCCGTCATGAAGCGATCATTTTGATGACAGTTATGAATTTTAACGAGCTATAAGAACCATACCGCATGCGTTTCCCTATCGCCCAGAACCTACCAGTGTTAATCTCCCTAGTCGGACCAGACGTTATTATGCTACACTTGCTCTACAACACGATGATGGCTTCCCTTCATACATTACCATCGATCTGGACAATGGGCGCCATTCTTTGGTCGGCAGAAATTGGCGCTTTGTGTTGGATAATATATACAAATCGACCAAATACGTGCAAGAGAAAACTCGATACAAGCACTGTGGCTCCAGATAACAATAGAATTGGTAATGCATCTTGGCTTCCAGTACCAGCGACTTCAGCCATTGTAGATCACAATAATGTAAAGTAAGTATTCTGTTCATAGGTTGTGAACACGGGACACAAACAGTCACATGACATGAGTGTAACTTACTTGCAAACATTGAAAACACCATTCCATAGAAGAAAATGGGCACAATATATGTGAGTCGAAAGGGAACCGGTGTGACATATATGTCTAGAACATGGAATGTAGTTAACACAATGAAGAAAATCAAGCTGACACTAACAAAGTATCCTGGACCGGTAAGTCGAGGCACGGATCCTTCCAGAATAAGCGGTGAAATAACATAACCGAGAAAAACCTGCAGAGAAAGGGCACTAGTGCCTTGAAACAACATTGCATCCCAGCTGTGACGAACAAAACGGTGAGATTGTGAGAAAGAGAGTGAATTGGTAAATTGTAGAAAAGGGAAATGACTTACCCATGATTGCGCTTTCGCTCGTGAATCGCATCGTATTGATCTTGTTGGCGACTAAACTGCAAAGCACGTCTGAGCATAATGAAATTTGAAATGGTAGAGTATACAAGCACACCGCCTTGGACATAACTGAGCCAAGTTCTGTTTTGAACAAATGTAACAAAGAAGGTTGCGAGTGACAGGACGAGGAGAAAGATTCTCCACGGCACATTAAAATGATTTGGAAGCAGCGTTGAGGATCCGAGCTGTCGCAATGTGACGGAGGACACAAAGGGCGAAACGGGGCCAATAAGCGGAGAGCAGAGATCGGTCTCTGGAGGATCGTGGGCTGTTGGAGCGTGAGAATGGTGCGCAGCAGTGCGTGCAGCATGAGTGGCTGCGGATGCGGGCTGGGTGGGTTTATTAATATGGTCGTCATCGTCGTCGCTGAAATCATAGACGGGAAAGTTTGGCCGGCGGGATGTAACGTGTCGAAAAGTCGGGGGCCGTGCGGGACTGGTATGACCGAGGCCGTAACCTTCGCTGGTGAAGACGTGTCCTTTGTATCCGAGTGGATTGACGCCGCCTGCGTAGTCGAGCTGTTCGGCGGCGATATCGCGGTTGGGGGGGAGATCGTTGGGATTGCAGGAACGGACTGGGATGGGAGGCGGGAGGGAGGGATTCGGCTTGGCGCCCATGGTCGGGTGTGTGTGTGTGTGTGTGTGTGTGCGATGACGCGCTTGACGGTACAACGGAGCGGTGGTGGTGGTGGTGGTGGTGGTGACGATGGTGTGGAACGAGCGCGTTGATAAAGCGATATGAACCGAACACTATTCGTGACATGGGTCGACACGGCGCATGCTGGAGATGCATTATTGTACGCGATTTGTATTGTCAGTCATGACGCAAATTGACGGCAAATGACGATGTGTATGTGTAACGATGCGATTGGTTGGGGTGGTACACTATGGGCTGCGATACACTTGTGCAGAATGAGTTAAGCGTGATAATATCAATTAAATTGAAAAGTCTAGAAGTTAGAAGCGAGGGGGGCGGGCTCAAAATTTAACGAGCAAACAACAAGGGACCTCGTTGAGCTTCGCTGTGGGAGCCACTCGAGGTTCGCCGCAACGTACCAATCGTACCGGTCCTGTGGTGACGGGGCGTGCAGAATGAACGCAAGGAGGCGCATATCCGAGCGATATTTCGATGAGGACGCGTGTCGTACGATGATTGTGCACTTAGCGACGAGATATATCCTTCTGGAGATTCGTGCGAGATGGCCATCTGTGAAATTCACAGCGTCGATCGGCGCCTCTCGAGGCGATGAAAAGCGCACAGTATACACGCTGCATTCTGTCGGTTTCCTTGGTTTCACTCATACGATACGTTTTCCAATCGTCTCGTCTCTACTCCAACCTCTAAAAGCGCTCCAAGTCTGCGATGCGTGCATGCGCTCCGACCATCGACGCATGCGTAATGCATTGCAATTGATGTACACCGTCGACGTCCCCTGCGCTTCACGCACCCCCCGTCAGTCCACGCCCGCTTGTCCGCCCTCCCCACACCCAGTCCCCGTATCCCATGCGTGTGCAATGCGCCATGACGACGCGCGCCCACGCAAGCGCCGCCGCTCCCCGCCGAGAAGGAAGACTGTGCGTTGGAGTCCCAGCGAGGTGGACGCCCTCCTAGCAGGCGTTCGTCGCCATGGCGTCGGTAAATGGGCCGCCATTTTGCGTCATTCGCGTGTGTTCAACGGTGTCAGAACTTCCGTTGATCTCAAGGATAAATGGCGTAATCTTACGTCCCCTGTTCGAGCCGCCGCCCTTGCCGATGCCCCCTCCTCCACGCCGTCTCTTACCCTCGCTCATTCTCCCGTCTTATCCAACGCTCCACCCTCTACGTGTGCTGCAGACTCGCCGCAAATTCACAACACGCAGCACTCGCAACATCCTCAACCGCCTTCAGAATCTAGTGTTTCTCCTGAAGTTCTGTCCAATCCGCCCGCTGCCGCTGTTGGTCAGCTGCAACATATTCGTCATCAACCTGAGCAGCAGCAACCGCAGCCCGTCAAAACAGAACAACACCCACATCCATCCGATCCACCTGTACAACAATCTCGTCAACCCGCATCATCTCCTTTGGAACATCCGCTTCCCTTTCATCCCTTCCCGATGCCTGTACAGATGCAACACTTGTCATCTGACCAAGCCTTTATTATGCAACAAGCTATGGAACAAAACATGTACACATCTGCCGCTGCTATAGCCGCTATGTGGTGCCGCATGGGGTGCGACCCCACCACTCATAACATTGCAGCTGCATTGGCCGCATCCAATCCAAACTCGCACGTTCAAAACTACTACGCAGCATTGCGTTCGGGACCATGCATGTATCCAGATGATGATGATGACGACGATGATGATGATGATGACGACGACGATGATGACGATATTGTCATGAACCCCGTTATGCATCCAGTCAACCCGTTCATAGCTTCTAGTGCAAAAGATTTGTTGTACATCCCAAAACCTGGGAAACCCGCTCATTCCATTCATCCGTCTACCAGTGTAGATCATCTATCATCTGCAATTGCTGCACCAACAACAATGCCAGCCACCACAACTACCACGCCTTGTGCACTACCAGGGGCCGACTCTGGACAGACGCGGCCAACTGATCAGCAGCTATCGTCGGAACCTGCACCTACACCCGCTTCTACAGCTGCAAAAAGTACTGCTCCTGAATCGTGTCCATTAACTGCAGAGGAAGATGTTGCGCCTTCGCTCTCTTCGGAAGAGGGGGAACCGGGCGCACAGTCACCAGAATCTGACCGCGCCGACATGGTTCCTGTTGAGACGGGAGATTTGGAGTACTTTGCTGTAGAAGAGTTTCCGGTCAAGAGTGATGTGGAAGCTCAGGATGGAGAGTATAGCAGTTCAAATACGAGTAATTTGGACGGTGAAGCTCTCGGCATGGCGCCGCTTGACTTTTCCGCTGAAACTATGGATGAGCAACGTGCCTTTTCAGAAACGAATCTTGACTAAGGGCGCTCTACAACATTAAACACTGGGCCATGATTTAACATTTCTTTCCACGCTTATTTCGCACAGATCGATGTGTCACCAACCGACCGGACAATTTCGAACCTCAGGAGACTTGGGTATGACACTATTTCAATCCTTCGCTATAAACTGCACTGTACGAAATACAAGTAGGAGCTATAGCGCTACATCAGTCAATGTTATGTTGACAACAAATTATCAACCATATGATGCAACCTCTCGAGCGCACTAAACATCCGGTGCCGCAATCCGTCCAGTTCGACCTCCAGTATCGTCTGCACTCCCGCTTGCGACATCTGCAGAATCCGATGCATCAGCCTCATTCGCCTTCGCAGCATGAGCTAGCGCAACTTCTACAGGATCCTTCATTAAAGCAGCATCATGTTTCGAAATACCGAGCTCGTTCATAATCTTCAACAATTCTTCCTCCTCCTCCGTCGCTGTCGGTCGCTTGATACCCGCCTCTTCGTTGAGCATCAAGTCCAGCTCGTTCTCCAGTTCCGCTGTGTCCTCCACGGCGCCATCGTTCAATTGCTGCAGCGCCGTGCGGACATCCTGTTGATCTGCAATCGCCTCATCAAAGTCTGCAGCCACCGCATCAACTCTGTCCGCCGTGACGCCGTCCTCCGTGGCCAAACGTAAAGAGTCCATTCCAGTCTCCAGAGCCAACACCGCCTCCTTGTTCGACTCGGCTTCGTCCACCGCCATGATGACGTCTGACAATTTCAAAGCCGCCGAACGAGCGCCGTTCAATTTGGTCTCCAACAATTTCTTCTTTCGCAGTTTCGAAAGGGCATCTTGTCGATTCCCGGAGCTTGCCGCTTCCACCGCTGCCGTTTTCTCGGCTGCCACGGCGACTTCGAGATGCGCCGCCATTTTCTCCATGCGTTCCAATGCCGCCTTGGTTTGGAGCACGCCCTTATCAGCTGGCTTCGCATTGCCCTTTCCGAGCTTGACGCCCATGATCGGCACAGGGTTGTCTTTAGTAACGTCGGTGAATAAAACAGCTGCATTGCCCTTGGCGACCATCTGCGAGATGACAGCTTCTGCATCGCGTGTGTTACCGGCGGTAATGGACGCTGCAAAAGTCTTCACAGTGTGAATATCTGCGCTAGCGACAGGGCCGGCCAACATAGATGCTCGTTCCACGGCGGCGTTGAGCGCTGGAATGGGTACTATTGGGTCGTCCAGTGAAGGTAACTTGGGTTTTGGCGCACCCCAAATGTAGCCGCTGAATGTGGATTTGATGGAGGAGAATGAATAGGATGATTGTGGTGTGTTGGTGGGCGGTTTGAGAGCATCGGCGCTGATGATATCACCTCTGCGGAAGAGTTCGTGAATTATTCTCAATCCAGAAGGTGGCTCTTTTCCGTCTTTTTTCAGCTGCTTTAGGAGTTCTCGCTGTTTGATATCGAGAGAGATTGGTGTTTAAAGACTGTTAGTTTAAGCCACGTCGATTCGATAGTGACAATTATAAGACAATAGTGTATTACTTACTGGTGTGACGACGAGTTTTCCTGGCCTTCGACAGCATTCAACGATTGCATCTTCGAAGAAACCAATCAAAAGATCCCACATTGGCTGGTTTGAAGCAATTATCGATGGACGTGCTTCGTCAGTCATGGCGCGTGTTCAATACAGGCTTATTCAGTCTGTAGGGCTGAAGGAGACGAAGGGCGGGGGATCAATTGAATGCATTCTGACTTACCGCATTGACATATCTCTCTGGTGGTAGCTCAGCAGACCAGAGCACTTCAATTTCATCTGGAGATCTTGAAATGAAGGAATCCATGGATGTCACGTTCCACTCATCCTTGCCCATGCTGAGACAGAGAGGCTGTCGAGGACAAGAATCGTTCGTCTACAATAGCGTGTGTCAAGGAGCAAGGAAGGCAGTGATAAGAAGTTGTGAGATGGCAAGTGGGAGACGGTGTCTGCTTACATGCAATGAGTGTTACAAAGAGTGAAATTAAGTAGAAAACAAAACTTGAAACTTGGTACATGACGTTGAGTGACAGCTGTCTCTATTTGAATATGGAAGTGTAAAAAATCAAGTTGTCGTCCGCGGGACATTTCATTCACTGCTCGAAGCAAAGCGTCCGGTACATCTAACGAACTGCGAATATTTCCATTACGCGCCTGGTCAAGGAAGTTTGAATTGTGGTGATACAACATGACGAATGCGCCTGAGAATTATGAGGCATTTGTGCTGCCTGAAGGAGTTGAAAAGTACGTTGCGCTTTTTACCAGGAATGGAATTGTGGACGACGTCAACTATTTACTGACAACCGAATGAGAATTTGCGGTGGGACAGAATCGAATATGAAGAGGATACCAAACTGGAGAATTCAGGGGTATTCAAGATAGAACGAGAAGACCACACGATTGGCAACCTAATACGAATGCAACTATTACGAGATCCAGACGTGATATTCGTAGGCTATCGCCATCCACATCCGATAGAACATCACATCCTGCTGCGCGTTCAAACGAGTTCGAAATCGAAAAACGGCACGCCTTACACGCCACAGGCCGCCTTCAAACTCGCCTTGGCCGATCTTTCCTCAGAAGTCAACTCGATAACCGAACAACTGAAAGCACAAATTTGAATTCATTTCCCCAAAATTGTATGATAAATATCCAACAACCTCCTAGTCACGGAGATTGCCAACGAGAACAGCATTCAACTCGCGCAGATCAAACCTCAAACCCTCCTCAGCTAAGCATCGGTCGCAAAGCACGATTCGAGATCATCAGCGCGATGAGTTCCCCCGCATTCATCCACACCCTTCCCGCCGTCTCCATCGCGTCTAGTCAGAGCACATTCCATGTACCATCAGTCGCGACGAGGCGCCCGATTGGCGTGCCAACCCGGCGTGTCGTGCGTGCGACCGCAAACGGCCCCAGCTGGGACGACCATAAGCCAGTTTCCGCACGACCCGACAGTTTGATCCGCGAAAGAGACTCCAAGGCCGGTAAGGACGCCACGATGCGGCAACGATTCGAGCATATGATTCGTGCCGCGCAGGACAGCATCTGCGAGCAGGTCGAGCAGTTGGACGGCGCCAAATTCAGAGAGGATGCTTGGGTGCGTGAGAACGGAGGTGGCGGAATTTCACGCGTCATTCAAGGCGGAAATGTGTTTGAAAAGGCCGGCGTTAATGTATCAGTCGTGTATGGAACAATGCCCCCGGAAGCTGTCAAAGCTGCTAGTGCTAGAGGCGTCACTAGGAATGTCGGCTATGAAGATGGTGAACCTGTGCCGTTTTTCGCTGCCGGTATTTCATCCGTGATGCATCCGTGGAATCCGATGGCGCCCACGATGCACTTCAATTATAGGTACTTTGAAACCGATCGTGGCCTCTGGTGGTTTGGAGGTGGAACCGATCTTACGCCGTCGTTTTTGTTTGAAGAGGATGTTCGACATTTTCATGGCACACTCAAGGATTGTTGTGATCGACATGACAAGGAGTATTATCCCGCGTTTAAGAAGTGGTGCGACGAATATTTTCTCATCAAGCATCGCGGCGAACGAAGAGGACTGGGTGGTATTTTCTTCGATGATCTCAATGATAGGCCTGCTGATGAAATCTTCAAGTTTAGTACAGATGCCGCAAATAGCGTCTGTAGTGCCTACTTGCCAATCGTTGAGCGTCGCAAGGATTCAGAATTTACACCGGAACAGAAGGAATGGCAACAACTGAGGAGAGCTAGATATGTAGAGTATAATCTTGTGTATGACAGGGGTACTGTTTTTGGCCTCAAGACAGGAGGCCGTATTGAAAGTATCCTTATGTCGTTGCCGCTCACAGCGAGGTGGGAATACGATCATAGTCCGGAACCGGGCTCGTGGGAGGAGAAGACCCTTGCCGTCATGAAGGAACCGGTCGAATGGGCCTAGTGAAATCAAGTTGGCAGAAGGCTGATAAGATGCAATACGTATTGTAGCTGTTCAGGTAGACAGGAAATGATTCTATTCTTTTCTAGCGTTTTCCACTGCTGGCCTCTTCCTCACTAAAGCATAACAATTTGATACATATTTACATGAGCAACAATCTCTTAGCCTTCAACTGGTGCGTCTGTATTGAAATCAATACCTTCGTCTTCCAGTCCAAGTTTACACAAAATGAAGCGAGCATATTTGTCAAACTCAGCACTAGGATCATCCGGGAAAGGGGCATGAAGCGCCCCCATGCCTCCCACAATTTGTTGCGATTCTGCAGAGGCTTCAACTGCAGCAATAGCAAACACAGCATCCATTGCAGTGGCAGTTTCCCTAAACATTAATCGAGCATGTGACTGTGCCAATCGAACCAGAGCCTCCAAAAGACGTACCGTAGTACGCGCTGCATTTCTGTGATCCGACGCCCTTTCCATGGTGTAATACTTTGTCAAAATCTTCTGCGCTTGTGGAGATAGCTTTGGCTTCAAATTGCTCTTGATATAATACAAATATTGCCGAAGACGTTCGGTCGTCCATATCTCTTCCTCAGTCCCTTTCTTATCACCACTTCCAATGTAACCATTCAAAATGAAACTTGACAGTTGTTTATCCCAATCTTCGTTCCGTTGATCAAGCAATGTCAAAATGACATCGAAACGACTCAGTAATGGTGAAGCGATTCCTACGGTGATGGGTAACTGTTCCTCCCCTGTCCGATCATCATCGTCTGCGTTGCCTGATCCCCCAATCTCAGTACAGACCCGACCACCCTTTGGGTTCACAGCTGCCAACACTGTTGCCCGCGTATCCAGAGTACACACAAGTCCAGCTTTTGCAACCGATAGTGTTTGCTGCTCCATGGCCTCGTGAATTGCTCCTCTGTCATGTTGCTTAATACCATCAAACTCGTCTATGCAACACACACCACCATCTGCCAGCACTAATGCACCTGCGTCTAGCATCCACTCACCAGTCCCAACTTCACGAACGGCTGTTACTGTGAGTCCTGCAGAGGTAGTTCCGATCCCAGTGGTTAGCACAGATCTTGGTGAAATTTTTGCGGCATATCGCAAAATCTGTGACTTAGCCGTGCCAGGGTCGCCAACAATGAGAAGATGGGATTCGCCTCGAATGTGGCTTCCAGATGGATCTGTATATGAGACACCGCCAATAAGAGACATCGTTACAATCATCTTCAGAAGATACATTCCATAGATTTGTGGACAGACAGACTTGAGAATTAGATTCCTCGCAGTTAGTTGTTCCGAAGGAGACCTCGAAGCCCAGTGAGCTGCAAACGCTTGTCGTGATTCTTCTGTTACATGCAAAAACGACTTTTGGTCATTGTTAGATGATATGTGTAACGCAACCAACATAAGTTCAACATCTGACCTCATGTCTTGCACCAAGTTTCTATTCCAGCGTCTGTGAAGTACGCCAGAAACAACGACATCGTCACCAGGCTTGACACTATCTGCTAGATCATCAGTGAGGACAACAATTAATGATCTTGGGATCGAGCCGACATCAAGATGCTGTATTTTTTCTTGCACTTTGATCTCTTGATATTCACGACAAACTGGAGGCACATCCTCTAGAGGGGAGAATTTGAAACCCTGACAGGTCTTCTCACCCTTGCTAGGACAACGTGAAGGCAAATCAAATGCACCTCGTTGCGAGATATCACCTGTTACGAAAAATGTATGCTTGCATTTCGAACACACATATTCACGTGTGACCTCACGAAGCATCACGCTCCCTGTTCTAGTAACCGTGCCAAGAATCGATAGCAGTTTTCCCACATCTCTGCTGCGAAGCACGGACACATTGCGTTTGAGATAAGCTGGTGTAGAAGGCAGATGGCATACACGCGCGTGTAGATTAGGCTTCGGCTCATCGGTGATTGTCTCTTGAACGTTCTGAATTGCCTCTTCTAGTAGTGGAAGTAAGGTCTCAGGATCATGAAGCAATCTGGTACATGCTTCAGGAGCGGAGTCTTGAAGCGCAATGAGATCAACCTCAACTCCGTAATGCGCTGTATCATCCTCCTCTGTTATAATTTGTCGAAGTCTGGGGAGGCATGCTGATGATACATATCGCGTAAAGTCGCGAATGAGCTCACTCGGCAATGGTTCTTGTTGCATTCGGGTTCATCTCCGGATATAACTCAGTCTGCCGTGAACAATCGGCTCCGTTGCAACTCGCCAATCCCGTATGTCGAGTGGCTCCCAAAAAAATTAATAGATTTCATGGACACGTTTGTGAGTTCTTTTATTTAGTTACGATAGCGTCGCTCGTCAGCCTGCATCACCGCCCAAGCGCATTAGCTCTGCTTTTATCGGTGCAGCTGGATTCAGGTTACCCCTTTTCAATTGTCTTCGATCGGGTACGCTTTCGTGCCCGAGTTGCAGCTTGATGCGAGCTTGTTTCTCATTGCACTGGTCAGTAGTCTCTGTTCCGTTGTCCAAAATCAATCTGAGTCACAGACCGTAGTGCGGGCGCTCTCTGGTGTGCTCCCACCCCCAGTTAGCTTCCTTCACAATGCGGATCAACATCGATGGACTGATCGTATACTTCCCGTATCCGCGCGTGTACCCTGAGCAATATGAATATATGTGTGAGCTTAAGAAGACGCTTGATGCTGGTGGACATTGTATTATAGAAATGCCCACGGGCACTGGCAAAACTGTGACGTTATTATCTTTCATCACTTCCTACCATCTTCAGCGACCAGAAATGGCCAAACTCATATATTGTACGCGTACTGTTGGTGAAATGGAAAAGGTCTTGGAAGAGTTGCAAGTCGTCGTGAAGAATCGAGATGAATGCTTTGCCCAGGATAATCCAGATGCTGCACTTGCCATGCCGAAGATGCTTGCCCTCGGCCTTACTACCCGTCGAAACCTCTGTCTTCATCCAGTTGTCTCTGCCACGGAGAACAGGAATGAAGCTGATGCAGCTTGTCGTGCCCTCACAGCGTCATGGGTGCGCACTTCAGTCATGCAAGTCGACTCGAATCCATCGTCATCAAGTGAATACCAGGATAGGCTATGCGAGTACTACGAGGGTCATGAGCGGGAAGGCAAAAACTCAATTATACCTCCTGCCATTTACACATTGGAGAGTTTGATGCAATTCGGTCGTCAGAAGAAATGGTGTCCGTACTACACGGCTCGTCATTGTCTCAGCTTCGCCAATGTAATTGTCTATAACTATCAATATTTGCTCGATCCTAAAATTGCCGGTCTGATTTCTCAGAACCTGGCGAAGGAGAGCATAGTCGTTTTCGATGAGGCACATAATATTGACACCATTTGTATAGATGCTCTCAGCGTCAACCTTCGTGAGGTCACGTTGCGAAAAAGCCTTGGAAACATCGTTAAACTACGAGATGGTATTCAGACCATACGACAAAACGACCGACAGCGCCTGCAGCAGGAGTACCAACGCCTTGTCAATGGAATGTCTACGAGTGGAATATTGCCGCAGGTGGAGGCTGCAGATGCGATATCTGCAAATCCTAACATCCCGGAGGACATTATCGCGGAAACAGTACCTGGCAATATTCGCAAGGCTGAACACTTTGTTCAATTCTTGCGTCGTCTGGTCCAGTACTTACGGGACGAGAAGATGAGGGCTGGACAATCAAAGCAAGAGCAACCATCTAGATTTCTGTACGACATGTTGAATGAACTACAAGATGATGTTCGCCCACTTCGCTTCTGCAGCGATAGGTTGAACTCTCTTTTACAAACTCTGGAAATTGCTGAAGTGGCGGAGTTTACGCCATTACAACTCGTTGCAGATTTTGCAACTTTGCTGGGTACCTATGGTCACACAAATAGCTTTTGTATAGTCTTTGAGCCCGTTGATGAGCGTCTTCCAAATATACCAGACCCTGTCCTGCAACTTGCTTGTCTTGATGCCTCCTTGGCCATGAAGCCTGTATTCAAGAAGTTCAGAACGGTTGTTTTGACATCTGGAACAATATCTCCTCTCAATCTGTACGCCAAAATTCTTGGATTTGAACCGGTAGTGATGCGTTCCTTGTCAATGTCCATGCAACGACAGGCAATGTGTCCTGTAGTGGTTTCGAGAGGACCCGACCAAGTTGCGATTAGTTCAAAGTATGATTGTCGCTCTGATGTCGCGGTTGTGCGAAACTATGGAAATCTTGCTGTTGAGCTATGCAGCTGCGTTCCCGATGGAATTGTTACTTTTTTCACGTCGTACGTTTACATGGAGCAAATGATATCTATGTGGCATGAGATGGGGATTATCAACCGTTTGTTTGAGCAAAAACTGGTATTCATAGAAACTCCAGATGCCATTGAGTCCGCTCTCGCTCTTGACAGATATCGCAGGGCATGCGACACGGGTCGTGGAGCAATTTTCTTATGCGTAGCACGAGGAAAGGTGGCTGAGGGAATTGATTTTGACAGACACTACGGAAGAGCAGTTTTGGTTATTGGTGTACCATTCCAATACACAGAGAGTCGAGTTTTGAGAGCTCGATTAGAGTATATGCGCAGCACTTTGAATATTCGGGAAGGAGACTACCTTTCGTTCGATGCAATGCGACAAACTGCGCAATGTGCTGGCCGTGTTATTCGAAACAAAAGCGATTACGGTGTTGTTGTCTTCGCCGACAAGCGTTACGCTAGAAGTGACAAGAAGAACAAATTACCGCAATGGATTCTAGAACTAATGCTTGAATCTCAAGTTGATCTTGACACTCAGGCTGCTTTACAAATTGTCAAGCAATACGTCAGGAAAATGGCGCAGCCTCCAATGGAAGGTGAAATGGATGTAGCTCTTTTAACAGAAGAGCAAGTCTACAAACTGAGCAAAGCGAGATTCCTTAAGAGTGTAAACTAACCAAACTGTAGGGATACAACTACCCGATATGGTCTGAAATCGGACTTGCAGTTTAATGATACCAATCACTATTCCTTCTTTATTGTTCGTTACCAACCCTTGAAACAATTCCTAGAAAGGAATGCTGACAGTTCATCCCTTCGTCAATTTGTAACATTTGAAATCATGTGAACAAGTATCGAAGGGTCGGGGTTCATATCTAGAAGCTCAAATACCGCCGTGGAGTCGGACGATCATCCGGAGCTGTAGGAGACGTCGTCGTCGCTGGTTCACGAGAAAAGAGCGGGGTATCCGCACTGCTGTTTGGGGAATATCTTGTTGGGAAAGGTCCATCATCTCTTCCGGTTCGCAGCAATCTCATTCTTGCCACTGTGTCTTCTAAAGCAGTTTGTCGTTCAGGGGATGCTGCATAGATATTTTCATCATATCTTTCAATGACTGTAACCTTATCACTGTCGGAGAAGTACTGTGCAATCATACTTTGCACTACTCCTCTCGCCGACTTCAGCACTGACGCTTTTCGCACATCACGACGCGCAACACGGAGCAGTTCGCCTTCTAGCTCAACAAGAACTGGCAAAGCATCACGGTGTGCTTGCGCTGCTTCTTTGTATTGCCGTGCAATAGAAGTGATCTCCTTCAACTTCTCCTTTGTTCGCACCATCTCCCGCTGTGCAGTTTCAAGCGCTTCATTCACGTACAATTCTGCATCTCTGCTGATGATGCTGTATTGTTTTTTCTTTGCAGATGTTTGCAGTTTCTCAGGTGTTGAACTCACTGACAGTGCAATTCCCGAGTTCTGTTTATTCCTGTTGTTTGCGGTGAAACCGGAATCGATACCTTGCGTTCGTTGCTTGTTCTCTTCTTCACTAGAAATTGGTTGCCTCTGAGGAGCCCCGATGGATGTATTTTTCCGGCGGATTATTTCGTCTCTGAAAGAAACGCTTTCCCGCAATTCATTTAGTTCTGCCTCTTGAGCAGCATGCGCCCGATGCATAGCATCTAATTGACTAGTCAGCTGTTCAATTTCTCCATTTGCGGATGCGAGCAAAGCCCGAATGGCACTGGTACTACCTGCAATAGCTGCTTCTTGAGTCATATTTTTGGTTGCTTTGATACGTTCTTCAAGTTCGCTAATTTGCCTCATTTGTTCAACTTCATGGCTAGAAGCGATTTCCAGTTTTTCTTTGAGATCAGATATCTCAACCTCTGAGCTTGCCAGTTCATCCCGAATTTCTTCCAGCGCACTGTGAAGATTTGCTGTTTCGGATTCCCTGGCGTTTAGCTCGGCTTCATGTAACTTGTTCGCCGACCTTCGATGTTCGAGCTCTTGCTCTAGGGTCTTTTTCTCTTCTACTAACTGGCTCAATTCTTCAGACAGAGCAGTTTTATCATCTGCATATACCTGCACCTTCTCTTGCAAGTCAAGGATCTTTCCCACCTTTTCTTGAAGTTGCGAGTCAAGATTTTCCTTCTCTTCCTTTAGCTCCTCAATCCTTCGCTTCTGAGCTTCATTCTCATCGTGCAAAGTCTGTTCTCTTACCTTAGAATTGGCATGACTTTTCTTAAGTTCTGCCATTGCCTCGCCTTGCTTGGATAGAAGTTCTTGATAGTTGATATCATCAGCAGCTTGAGAAGACCGAGCTTCTATAACAGCATGCAAACTGCTTTCAATTTCAGCTTTTTCGGCTTTCTCTTTCTCTATCAAATTGGCATGTTCTTCTCGCTGTGCCACCATTTGACGTTTCCAATCCTCAACATCTGAAGATAAGCCGTCACATTTGTTCTCTAGATGAGCAATATCTTCACAATGTTTCGTTTGGAGAGCTTGAAGTTCATTTTGGTGCACAGTATTTTGTTCAGCAATTTTCTCTTCACAGCGTTCCTGACTTTGCTTCTCCTTTGCTGCAGTCTCAGCCTGCTCCTCGGTCAAAGCCTCACATTTCACCAACAAGTTCTCACAACTCTTCGTCAACTCCTCAATTTGAGTCTCTGCCATACGCAAAGACTCTTGCCGGGATTCAGCCTCGTCTGATAAGGTTTTAATCTTTCCGTGAGCTATTACCAGTTCCTCTTCATATGACTTTGAAGCCTTTTGACCAAGTACAGAAAGCTTCTCTGTCTGTTCCCTGAACATATCCTCTTGTTCATTTCGCCGTTTAACCTCTTCCTCATATCTGGTTCGGAAAACGTTACATTGTTCTCTCAAGTCCTGAAGTTCTATATCTTTTGCTTTGATCTGATCAGCATTTTCTCTCAAGAGGCTTTGGAGAGAAGACATATCCAAGTCATACTGCGTCTGAGACTGTTGCACATCTACCGCCAGAAGATCCCGTTCCCTCATGACAACAGATAGGTTCTTCTCGAGAGCGCGGAAAGACTCTGTTTCTTTTCCTATTATTTTCTTCCCATAAACATCAGTGTTCTCGCAGTAAGAACTTTCACTCTCAGCTGGAAGCGTAGGGAGACTCGGAACTGCACTAATCATACTAGGGCTGGCTGGGTTGGTTCCGGCACATGACATAAGCTGCCTTCCAACATTAATTTCCTTCGTTATGTTGGCGACAGCTGTACGGAGGGCTTCATTTTTAGTGTGCCCCTCGTCATGTGAGGTGGTATAGATATTTTCTGTCATGAGACCAACCAGAAGATCGACTACTCGCCCAAGAGAGATTTCCAAGGCCTCCATCACTGGAGTAGGTGACAGAACAGAACGGTGCTTATTTCCGGTGGGTGCTTCAGCAACTTCAACAGGGTCTAGAATAGAGGGCTGTGGGTTTTCTGCGTTAGTATCAGTTTGTGAGACAGGTAGTGGGAGAGAGCGTCGTCGTTGTTCGGGGCCAATGGCAGCAAACCTGGGAGCCTGGGAATCTTCACTGATACTTTGTGGAAGGGTGACTGTGGTTGCAGTGTGAAGAGGTGACGCAGCCGGAGAGAATATCAGACTGGAGCGTCTGAAACTGCGGGGGTTTCGCTGTTTCTTTCGGTCGAGATGGAGAAAGTGGGGCATCTCAGTATTGTTGGGGTTGATATCTTCCTGCAACAGTGGTGGGTTTGTTCCTTGTGAATCTTGTGATTCAGAATGTTCAGTTTCTTCCTCCTCATTTATACGACCAGCCACAGTTTGGGTGATAGTCTCGGCTTTAAATGAACCATCGATTACCACAACCGAGACTGCTTCCAGTGGTGTGCGGTCGAGCACTACCACTGAATTGACATAATTGTGGGAGAAGGATGTTGAAAGATGATACGTCATGTCACGGACATCCCACACTGCAATGCAATTAATTTTTTCATCGGCATTGTCAGGGTCATGGTGAGATATGGACCAGACTTCCTGCTCACCGACGGTGACCATTTGTGTGATTGGAGCATTATGTGGAGTTGAATGCAATTCTGAATCGACGCCGTCAATTGCTTCGCCATAAATCTGGAGGACTTGTAGGTAGCCATTTGACAAGCCTACCCAGAGCTCCTCGCCGTGCCGAAGCAGCGAACGCACAGGGGCGGGAGAAAGAGATAATGTTCTGACTAACTTGTCAGTCTGCAGTTCCCAGACGAGGACTTGGCCATCTTCTCCACCTGTAAAGAAAAATGTGGAATCTGCTATGATTGTATTTATAGCGTTTGAGTGTTCAACGCCTCCTTCGCCAAGCATGCGAACAAACTGCAAGGTCGTGAGATCTACAAGGAGTAGCGCGCCACTTGCAGTGCCGGCGTAGAGCGCATTGAAGAGCGGGCTAAGGTGTAAAGACAGGGCAGGAGCGGGAAGTGGTACTGGAGAGCGGTGGATTGCATAGTGGGTTGTGGTGCTATAGGAGTGGATATGACCGTCAGCAGTAGCGAGGAAAACGAGGGGAAGTTGCGGATGTGTCGCAATGGAGAGGGTCGGTTGTTCTGGAGCATCATTGAGTGGATGCCAGTGCGAGAGAGCTGCCTGTGTGGTATGTTGGACCTGACCTTGGGCGGCTATAGTATAGATGCGATCGTTGGACAGGACGGTTTGCGTCATGGGAGCAGAAGGTTAGTGAAAGACAAGTCGTTGAAGCTAAAGGGGAAGTGGTTTAAAAAGGAGGATGCGGACAAGTTTAAAGCAGGAGCGGCCGTTTCATAGTTTCCTGATAACATACGTGGGAGCTGGCTGTGTGTTTAAATTTAAACGATTGAGCACTGGAAGATCAAACAGTTACAGTAGGTTAAGTTTAGTATACGACAATTACAGTTCGACTGTCCAATGCTGTACACGTTGCTGTCAGTACACGTGTACTGTACCGCACTGTACGCGACCAAGGACGGCATCATGACGTTCAGCGCATACAAAGGTACAACAATGGATGGATGTGCACGGAGTCAACACAGCGGACACTGACGTCCTGCCAGTCGGGTGGAACGGCAGTCATTGCCTCTTCCATGTCCCTGCCCCTTCGTTTTCGTACAACTCACAGCCCATCCACTTGTCACACCTGCCAACCCACTCATGGTGCTTGACGACGACATCCCCTTCATTGACCGCGTCCGCTTGCGATGGGGTGACGACGAACATTCACTACTTGGTGAGGGTTCCTTCGGAGTCGTATACAAGGGAACCTGGGACGGCACTGACGTTGCTATCAAAGTGGTCAAGAGACCTGAGAACGCTGATGCAACAGATGAATCTCGCAGCAAACAGGTCGCTGCATTCCGTCAACATCGACGCGAAATCCACCGCTTTCAGGCCGTTCAAAATCCTCACATCATTCAGTACTTTGGCGTTTTCCGAGATGCTGACCCCCGTGATTTATACATTGTTACAGAATATCTCGCTGGCGGCTCCCTCTATGACTCTCTGTGTGAGATGCGCGCACGTGAAGCCGTCTTACAAGAGCAGTCCTTCCTCACTATCGCACGTCACATTGCCAATGGTCTCAATCATGTCCATTCCGAGCATTACTCTCACGGTGATATGAAACCACAGAATGTGTTGCTAACTTCTGCCTTTCAATTTGAACAGCTGGCCGATGGGAGCGAACAGGCTCTCTTCCCCCCTTACGCCAAGGTAAAGATCGCAGATTTTGGACTATCGAAACGTCTTGAAGGTGCCCAAGACACGCCAACTCAAACATCTATGGTAGCCACAACAGACTTTGGAACTGGCCCGTGTGGTACATTTCTGTACATGGCACCAGAAGTTTATCATGGCGTTTCTGAACTTCCAGATGCTGACGTTAAGGCTGCAGATGTTTTCGCATACGGTATGGTTCTATTCGAATTGCTTTCATGCTTACCCTGTTGGGGAATGGAACGCGTCCGACACATCATGCATTTACAAACCCTAGTTATAGTAGAGCGTAAGCGACCTGCTTGGGGCCCTTTGAAACCGTCTATTAACCCCAGCTACGTCCAGTTGGTGGAGCGATGCTGGAGTCACGCAACCAACGACCGCCCGACAATGGGCGAAATCATTGATATCCTGGAAGAATTCCAGTCAAGCTTTTCCGCGAGAGCAAACAATCCCACATCCGCTTCGCCCACTGCTTCCTCTGAAACTCTACAACTTGTGGAAGATCCAGATGATCTACCAAAAATTGACAGCGACGAACCTTTGTCTCCATCCCGTACTTTACCTCAGTCTGTATTAACTGAACAACCTAGCGAGACCCATCCAGAACAACCCGGTGCCAGTGAACAAATTGGTTCTTCAGATGCTGGAGCTAGTGGATTCATTCATGTGGAGAGCATGAGACCCTTGACTCACTGTCAACCTGAAACTATAGGAATTCCCGGCCTTCCAAGTGCATTGTCGTATGAAGATGGAAATAATAGTGGAGCTTTGGCCTATGACTCAATATCTGCGGGTATCAGTTGTCCAGATGGCGAGCGTCCTCAAAATCCTGTACTCAAAGAGGACGAAAAAGGTGGTCAAAATTTGGACTCTGACGATGCCGCGAATGCCGAACGTCCACATGTCGGATTCATTATTGATGACAAGAAAGGCAGCAGCAAAGCAACAATAGTAAGTGAGTGTCCTAAAGAGGGTTCAGAATCAACAACTATCAAGCAGAAGGAATATGAGGGACAGAAGCCAGTAATGTACGCCGTCGACGTCATGGACATGTATGGGGGGATTGAGGGTTCACAGGATAGCATAATCGATGGACTACCCTTTACTCGCGTCCAAAGCACAAGAGTACTGCGACCAGCGGAACAACAGCTAGAGATAAATCCTGATGGTCAAGGAGTCCACGGGCTTGGTTCTATCGCTAACAACGAGAATCATCTTACAATTCCGAAACGGTCAAAAGATGCTCAACTGAACTCGTTTTTCAATGCAGCCCATCAGAACGTAGACTCTTCTCCGGTTATTTATCGACAAGAAACATCTCAAGACCAAGCACAGATTGAACTTGAGATGGAAAGCCCCAAATTCCCTCCTTCGACAGGCCATATACCTATTGAGCGATCTTCAGAAATGGTGACGAACAATGCTAATATTATTCTGAGTCTTCCCGAACCATCTGTGCCGAACAATGTGAATATCCCCGCATACTCGAATGAAGGAATATCCTCATACTCGACTGGCGGGGAAGAAAAGTTACAGGCCGACCTGTATGCACTAAGCTCAATTGATCCAGAGCTCATTTCAACTGCACAACGGCAAGATGTTGTGATTCCAGTCTCTGCATATCCAGCAATATATGATATACCACAACCTTTTAACCAATCTGACTCTATAGATACTGATGATGTCTCATTGCGACAGGTAGTGTCAAGACCACCTGAGCTGTCTGGTACATATGCAAGAGAACCTTTTAAGCAAACAGGTGTTTTGGATCAGAATTCTCATCAGACGAATACATACCATTCAATTACGGCAGCAGGTGCTACAGCACCGCCGCTCTCCAACACAGAGCAAAGTGTTCCGTTGAATTCACATTCGGAGTCACGGCCACCACATGGGGCGCAGAAAGTACAAAATTCACAATGGCAATCTCCTGTGCCGGGGTTCCAAACCCCAGAGGCCGCTGCGTTATCCAGGATGAGTTTAAATCCTGTTCCAACTCAACAAACATCCCCATCAACTGTAGATGTGAAGGAAGTACTTCAAGTATTGCAAACTGTGAATGCTGTTGCCAGTATCGAGAAACTATGGTTCGGAGGACATGCAATTATTGTGGCGAAAAGTTTGGCTCAAGCAGATTTTCTCAGCGGGGAGGATTTCTTGAAAATGGCATGCAGATATCTCGAGCTAAACAATGGCGAAAGCAACATACAGCGAAGCGATGTAATTGCCAAAGACCTTTGTGTTGCAATCGGAAAGATCGCCAGAAACGATTCGAGAACAATTGGACGAGAAGTTGTTCTTCATGGGTTACCAATATCACTGTCTTCAATGAATTTATTCCGGGACAATGTTGACGTCTTTGTGGCCAGTAACTTTGCGCTTTGCAACCTGTTGAAGGTGCACAACACGATTGATGACAGTAACTTACGCGTACAACTGGCGGCGTGGATCAACTACTCCATCTCATGGAACATGTACCACGAAGGCATTCAAAAGGGTCCGCGAATAGGAAGTCTGGCATATGAGGCGGCATCAGCAGCCAGAAATTTCATGTGGCTGAATGACGCCAACGTCGAAGCCTTCGTCGCTCAACAATATAGTACTGGGAAGCCATCAACAATTGGATTGATGTCATCGATTGAATATTTTTTGGTTGGCGGTGACGCTGTGGTTGATGCAAGTCTATCGGCATTAGCTATGATTGTCCGCGTCCCAGCACAGAGAAGGGCGTTCCTAAGACAACATGGAAAACGTCTTCTCCACGACGTTCAACAAAGGAACGCTCATAGAGTAGCAGTGGCAACACTCGTCCAGTCCATGGTCACATTGTTGGATACAGAACAAGTAGTAGTTTGGCAGACTTGAAAGGAACATACTGCACGTCAAGCCATATTGTACAGTGCGCGACACTTCTATAAATCACCCCCACATTTTGGGATTGCTCACTCAACATGAACAGCAACTCACATTCCGACTGCGTCCAATGAATGAGTAGGCCAAATCCATTACGACGCACGTTCTATTCCTCCAAAAAGAGCCGTTCAGGCGAGTGCAGCGGGACGTTAATTTATTGTCAGTGCGACATTTCTATAAATCAGGAGCATTGAATACATTTAAAACTCCAGATGGAGTTATGTCAATACTTCGTCGTCTGTCCCCTTCCCTTCAGCACTTCTATCATGCGTTTTTGCATGGTACCAACCAACTTTTGAAACAAGCTCGGAGCCAGAAGCTCCCATTCGCGGAAAATACACTCTTCAAGCGACATCAAGCTATCGAAATGTCGTGCATTCTTGTACACGTTACGTGCCAGAGCGCCCCAAACGTTCTCAATAGGATTCAAGTCTGGGCTTTTGGCCGGAAAGGGTAGAACAGAGATATTATTGTCGGACAAAAACTGCTTAGTAACCCTAGCAGTATGCACTGCAGCACCGTCATGCTGGAAAATGGCACTATCGTTGTGCAAATCTGTGACCATCGGTATCATTACGTCACGTAAAATTGCGATGTAGTCTTCAGCCTTCATATTACCTTCAATCAAGACCAAGCCTGACTTACCTCTTGACGAAAATGCTCCCCAAACCATGACAGACTTACCCCCTTGTTGCCTTTTCGAAAAAAACCCGTTCCTCTTTGCGCAAATCATGCCAATAGTAGGCAAAACCATCTGGACCATCTAGATTGAACTTTTTTCATCGCTGAATATCACTTTTACCCATTCTTCTCCCCTCCAATGGACGAATTGAGATGCAAAAGAAATTCTGCTAGCAATATGTCTTTCCTGAAGCATTGGTGCGCATTTCATCTTTCTATATTGCAGATTGCATTCATTGTGCAATAAGCGTTGTACAGTAAGAACGCTACAGGTCAGGTTGAAGACTTTTTTGAGAGAGATAGATGTGTCATTTCCTAATGAAGCTTGCCTCAAAACCTGCATCATTGTCCTCCTCGACATTTTTTTCGGTTTTGGGCGCCTCATTATCGTTCCGTACCCCTCTGTATTCTTTAAAAAGCTTGTCACTACACCCCTAGATCGTCCCAGCACTTTTGCAATGAAAGATTTTGACTTCCCACACCGCCACATTCCAAGTATCTCACCCCTCTCTTTCTCGGTGAGAACCACACCTCGGGGCATTTTGAAATCGAAAATACACCCAGTTGGGATAGTGAGTCTTACCAACCGACTTATGTTTATCTATCCTCGAAGTTTCATGCCAAATGATCCGTTCATTCTTGGATGATGACCGTTTTTTGGACCTGATTTATAGAAATGTCGCACGGACTTTAAACTAATGTCCCGATGAACTCGCTTGTAGTATACGTGGCAATTCCGAAATTGCAAATATTTACGTTTTCCGCGGAATTCGAATTTCGCCGGATACGACCGGCGACAGCAATGAACGAACATTGCTGGCGCATGCGCGCGCGCAACCGGCACACGTGTGCAACGAACGTATTGGCAACGGCCAGCGGACCAACGGGTCCCTACGTGTGACCCACAAGGTCCTTTCCCATTCGGGGACGTTACGAGTAGTGTTTACACTGTAAAGCGATGCCATCGTGGCTATATAGGTATTGGCATCGTGCCGGGAGGGAAAGGGGACAAGACAACGATCGAGCAACGGCTCTAGTCTACGACTGACTTCTACGTTTTACGTTTACGTTTTGCCTAGCGAGGCTTCGTCTCCGTCGAGCTGCGTACTCCCTACCCATCGCCGCACGTAAGGCTGATTGCGTGTAGTGCCTCCGGGCTTGGTTGAGAGCGCCTCCGGTGACGTACCACCTCGTTTGCTAACGTAATCCTCGCGTGGATTGTTGCGTCGTGACGCTCGTGTCTACTCGCTAACCTATCTCTACCGTTCTACCTAACATACAGTCAAAACACCAGCGGGTGGACTGCTCGTTTCGTTTCGTAAGGACAGCGTGTCCACTGGCTCGTACCAGCTACTTCTAGAACTAACGTTGTTCCACACTGGTCTCTAGACCTAGAAGTTGCTACGAGCATAACGACAACCAACGAGGTTGAGCTCTTTTACGTTAACGAAAAGCTACGTGCTACAGACGACGGTCTATGAATTACGCTGTGTCGAATTCCAGCGCGTCGCCCAGGCAACCGTTGCCAACGTCAGCGGACGCCGAAGCCGACGTGGCCTTGTCAGCAGAAGCGATCTTCGCGACTGATCGATCTATCCCGCCGGATATCGAGGCGATCGGCCAGCTACCACGTACGGTAAGCCCGTTTGAGTCCGTGAGTATGGACCCCGCAACGCGCGGTCAGCTCAACGAAGGGAACGTGACTCCCACGGCACTACGTGTAGTGTACGAAGACCTTCGAGGTCACATCGAAAGGGCGAGCGACGCGGCCGTCGACGAAGCCGTAAGGCAGAGACTCGGAGTCTCGGAGCGCGAAGCTCGTGCGTTACGTGAACGCTCAGCGACCCTCGAACGGGAAAACGAAGACTTACGAAACCGCCTCTCCGCCGTGGAGGGAAGACTCGACTCGTTTGTCGTAGTATTCAACGAAATCGTCGCCGGACGTTCCGCTCCGCCGAGCGGAAGCGATCCGAATTACGAACAAGGCTCGCGCGCCTATAACTCGCAATCCTCCCCGGCCGTTCCGGGAGGATACCCACCAACACCCGGTCCGACGACCCCGACAACGTACGGAAGGGGGGCGACAGTGCAACGAGCCATCGCCATCCTCGACGAGACGCCACGAAGGCAATTACGTTTTAACGATACGCCAGACCACGCGCGGTCGGCGGACGCAGCACGAGCTGCGCAACTCGATACGAGAGTTCCCCCGCCACGTGAAACGTACATTCCGTGGCTGGGTACTTTCGGCACGACGGACACGCGAGTCCACGAAAACGAACGTGCCGACGCGGTACGCTTACCAGGGAACGCCCTCGGACCCGTTTGCCACGCGTTGGCAGAGCACACGACAATGCTCGACGCATTTGCGAACGTGGTGTCGTACCGCATGTACCGACTCAACGATGTACGTGAACATCTCTACGTGAACGAGAGTCAAAGCGTACATAAGCTCAAACGTGAGCTGGAGGGACTTTTCCCTACGTTAAAGCCGTTCTCCGGCCGGAATCCGATTACGTTACTCGGATTCCTCGCCCAAATACGTGATGGGTTCAGCACACTCGGAGTGTGCGAGGGAGTGGCAGTACGTGCGCTGCACTTCTTCCTCGAAGGGGACGCCCGACGGTTTTACGATTCCCAGTGTACGACTGGCGTGATCACGACTGATCCGACGAAGAGGTTCTCGTGGCCTCACGTAATCAACGCGTTGATTAAACGATACCTGCAAGACGACGTGCTGCAGGAGGCCTACGAAAAGGTCACGATGATCACGCAGAGTCCTAACGAGGACGAGAATCAGTACGCTGATAGACTCGACACCGCCACGCGGGCGTGCAACTACGTGTTTACGGACCGACTCCTCGTTCACCACTACGTACGTGGTTTACTGCCCTCGACGCGGGCAGCCGTGACGGAACGACTCCGGTCACTCCCCGAACGAGAGAGGAACGACCTCACCGTTGTGAGACGATTGGCGACGGCCGAAGGAACGACCTTCCGTGCACGTACGGCCGCTGTCGCGTCAGCCGCGAAACCGAAAGTGCGGTTTCCGGTGAAGCCTACGTTGGCTATTTCCGACCACGAGTCGAGGAAGTTCGCGGACTACGATGAGTCCGCGTACTTACGTAATGAACGGGCTAGCGAGCCCAGTTACCACGATGGTGACCCGAACATCCCCGCGAGGGACGACGACGACGTGTCGCTCGCTGCGGCTCACGTTGCCGAGAATTTGGAGGCGATCCTCTTCACGAACAGGCCGCCGCCCAACGATACGAAAACGGCAAACGAAAAGCCGGACGAGCTCGAAGCTCGATTGAACCGCCCATGCGAGGACGTACCGAAGCTCACGAGCGAGCAGACGCAATTGGCGCACTCCGTAATCCCGAACGATTACTGGACGCTGTCGTGCTGGTCATGCCGCGAAGATGGCCACTCGACGTTTACGTGTCCGCGTCTGACGCCAGATCAACGGATCTTTTTTGCGTACAAGTACTACCTCTTCCACGTGAAGAGCAACCCACGTCAGGCTGAGTACTTCCGCCAACGAATGGCCAAGCGTCACCAGGAACGACCTGATGAGCGAGGGAACGTGACCCCGCGGAGGTACGGCACGCCGCCTACGATACTCCGAAACCCCAATCGTGACGGGGGAAGGCCCTTCGACAGGCGCCGCGGCGACTTTCGTAATGACCGACGTGACCCCCGCCCGTGGGCGAACGAACGAAATGGCCAGCGTAATGGCCGCAGCGGAGTCTACGTGACGACCTCCGCTGACGAAACACCACTCGAGGTGGAAACGAGTCACGATGACGAACGAGCTTCGTGGGCTCACGACGACGACGTGTCGAACGGCCCCGCGCCGGGAAACGACCAGGCGATGTAGGCCACGAGCCACCCACATCGCCTGAACCCTTACGTGCAAGGGGGACGACCGACGTCGATGATTGGTCCTCCGCAGGCTCACCGATGAACGAGAGTTACGTAAAGCTCACGGCCGCGAAGGCCAACTCGAGTCACACGACACCCGACGTGGGGGAAGAAACGAAGTCCGACGGGACAAACGAACCTCACACGAAGAGGAAGTCTCGCAGACGAGCGAGACGCGCTACCCGGAAGCACGACGCTTCCGAGCGCGAGAAAGCCAAACACGCGGCTTATACGAAGCGCGTCGACGCAAAAGAAGCCATACGGGCTCACGCGATGAAGCGACGAACCGCTAGCGAAAACGTAGACCGCGCGCCGGTCAGGACCGAACCGTTGGTCCTCGACGGACATACGTGTCTACTTGCGTCGAAGCACTATATCGTATCCGGAACGATCGGACTAGACCTCAACGTGATGAGGGCGATTACCATCGCGATGGATACGTGCAGCGGCTACAACTTGATACGAACAAGTTTACTACCCTACGACTGGGTCGACCGCTGTCTACGTGACGAAGAGCTACCGAAGCTCGGAGACGCCAACGGGCGACGTTTGCCTATCGAAGGCGCCATCCTGCTTCGTGTCAGGTTGGGGAACTCGCTGTTCCGCGTAAAATTCTTCGTAGCCAACACGCTGGCTGTTCCCGTTATAATGGGCACGTCGTTCATGTCGAAGCATGTCGATGCTATACGCTGTCGAGCGCAGACCATCGACCTCCATCGGGGGGATACGATACCCATTATCGCGGAGGGCGATACGACGACTCCGTACGAGGAGGGGGAAGAGACGAACCCAAACGTGGAGCCCCCGAAACGCCGCGAGCGTAACGCGGCCGCGAATAGGCCGAGCCGAACGTTCTCGGTTCGCCTGACGAAGTACACGCGTGTACCGGCGATGTCGCAACGGACCGTCAACGTGGCGACGGATGCGACCGGACTCGTGTTCCTCGAACCGAAAGCGTCGGTGCAATTCCGGCATGGGCTGCGCATAGCCAACGGAGTGGTCGACGTAGGACCCAGAGAGACGTTCTCTATTATCGTGTCGAACTTCACGAAGAAGGACCGCGAATTGCCGAAAGGCGCAACGATTGCGTACGCGGTACGCTCCCCGTTGGGAATCGTCCCACTCAAGCGTGAGGGCGGCGAAGCCCTCGCGAAGGTTTTGAACCTACCGCTAGTCGACGCGACGACGCGGATAACTACGAACGGGTTGGGCGACGAAACGCCAGACCCGTTGGCCAACGAAAAGGGGAACGACCCCGCCACGGACTGGCAGTCGACAATCGATTTGTCGCACCTCGACGACGAGGATTTACGAAAGCGCATCAACGAGATGCTAGCTACACATTCGTCAATGTGGACGAGCGGACGCCTCGGCGAAATCAATGCTACGGAGCATCGAATCGAACTCGAACCGGGCACGCGGCCCATACGTTCAATGCCCTATCGTCAGGGTCCGGCTCTACGTACGATAGCCGAGGAGCAGATCAAGAAGATGCTCAACGAAGGGGTTATCGAACCCGCGTCCAGCGAATGGGCGTCACCAATCGTGTTGGTGCCGAAGAAGGACGGATCCTTACGTTTCTGTGTCGACTACAGACGTTTGAACGCGAAAACGATCGCTGATTCGTACCCGCTTCCTCGTATGGAAGACTGCCTTGATTCGTTGGGCGACGCCGCCATCTTCACGACACTCGATTGTAACGCCGGTTACTGGCAAGTGCCCGTCTCCGCCGAGGACCGTGATAAGACAACGTTTACGTCTTTCATGGGAACGTATCGCTACGTGCGAATGCCATTCGGGCTACGAAATGACCCCGCTACGTTTCAGCGGACGTTGGACATCATCCTCTCCGGAGTACGTTGGCAATCGTGCCTGGTCTACTTAGACGACGTAATCGTCTTTTCGAAAGACCTCGAGTCTCACCTGGGTCACGTTGACCAGGTGCTTTCCCTGCTACGCGCAGCGGGAGTAACGTTAAAGCTCACGAAGTGCTCGTTCTTTCAACCACGAGTTGACTACCTGGGGCACGTGATCACCCCAGGGAAGCTGCACGTTGCAGCACGGAACAAGGAAGCCTTTCGTACGGCTACGTTCCCACGCGACAAGACGCAATGTCGATCGTTTTTGGGCGCGGCCAACGTTTACCGCCGTTTCGTAAAGGCGTATGCCGAGATCGCTCGGCCACTCAACACGATGTTGAAGAAGGACGCTTCCCCCGATTGGACGAACCCAACAAACGCGCAAACGAATGCGTTCGAAACGTTGAAGACAATACTGGTGTCGCCACCAGTATTGCACCTTCCGAAGGCGGGACGTCCGTTCATGATCGATACCGACGCGTCGGCGTATCAGCTGGGAGCTACGTTGCTCCAGCAGCAGAACGAGGACAAGCCCAACGAATGGGTGCCGATTGGGTACTGGTCGAAGACCCTTAACGAAACCGAACGTGGTTATTCGGCGACCGAGCGCGAGTGCTACTCCGTCGTTTGGGCGATAACGTCGCTCCGACCCTACGTAGAGGGTCAGCGGTTCACCGTACGTACGGACCACGAAGCCTTACGTTGGCTGATGACGTTGACGGACGCGTCCGGACGACTACTACGATGGAGGCTACGCGTTGCCGAATTCGATTTCGAAGTTACGTACAGGCCTGGGCGCGTGCACCAGGTACCTGACGCTTTATCACGTGTGATATCTACGTATGACGACGGTCGACCCGTCGACGATGACGTACCATCGTACGGGGACGCGGTCCTCGTGACGACTCGCAGTCGTCGACAACCCACACGAAATGGGCAAGGACGAACGACGTCCGTACGAAAAAAGGCAACGAATGCCAGGGGTCACGACGACCCGTCGAACGAGACTCGTGATGAACGAACATCAGCCACGACGGCTGGCCACGATGGCCTCGAGTTCAACCGCGACGCGTCGCTCGATGACGTTCTTGACGAGGAACCGGATTTCCTCGACGAACAGCGCGCTGCTGAAGACGATTCGGCACGCGTGCCACCAGCTGACGTTCAGCTTCCCATTACGAGGGACGAGCTTATCGAAGCTCAACGCGAGGACGCGTTCTGTCAAACGATACTGACACGAAAGTCCGAGACGCAGGACGCTGCATTCTTCGAAGGCCACGATGGCCTACTCCGACGCCGGAACCCTCACGATGAGGAACGTACACAAATCGTTGTGCCGGCTTCGTTACGGCCGCGGCTGCTGGAGTTAACGCACCACCACGTCCTCGCTGGACATCCCGGGCAAACGCGTATGTACTATACCCTACGGAGGACGTACTACTGGCCCGCGATGGCCGCCGACATCCACGCAACGGTACGAAACTGCGTTGGATGTGCGAAGAACCGCGTGAAGCTTCGCAAACGGACGAACCCGTTACGTTTATTTCCGGCTACGGAGCCGCTGCGAGACCTATGTATCGACATACTAGGTCCGCTTACGAAGACCACGCGTGGAAACCGATTTATCCTCGTGATAACGGACCGCTTCACGAAGCTGACTAGAGTCGTACCTCTACGAAATATCGATTCCGCCAACGTGGCGAGCGCGTTCGTCAACGCGTGGGTCTTCTCGTATGGACCCCCACGGAAGCTCATAAGCGATAACGGAAAGCAGTTCGCTGCTAAGTTCTTCCAGCGCGTTTGCAACGAAATCGGCGTGACGAACGTCTTTACGTCGACGTACCACCCCCAAACGAACGGGCAGGTGGAGCGCTACAACAGGACGATCCTGGCGATGCTGCGCAATTACGTGAACGAAAACCAGAACGACTGGGATCGATACGCATCGGCGTTAACGTTTGCGTACAACACGCATGTGCATTCGAGCACGGGCACGACGCCCTTCGATTTGATTCTCACGAATCCACCGCCACCGTTGGCGCTACACACGTCGGTAACGAACCGCGAACTACCCGACGGGGGAAGGCGAGCCACGTACGTTCGTGAGCTCGCCACAACGATGGATAACGCGTATCGAACGCTGAAGGCCGCGCAGGCACGTTATAAACGAAATTTCGACAAGCGAGTCCGTGTCTCGAATCGAAATATCCGCGCGGGAGAATACGTATTCATCGACCCGACGGACGGGACCACGAAGGGCACGAAGCTCGGCAACCACGCGTTGGGACCGTTCCGCGTACTACGTAACGACGTACGAACGTTCGTCATCCAACGAGGAGACGTAGTTGAACGTGTCAACTCGGACCGCGTTGCGTACGCGCCAACGCCGGCGAACGCGCCCCCGCCGGAGCCATACGATGCCACCGAGGCAGACCTCGACAAGAACCGCGATGGTCCGGCGTATGTAGTAGACGACCTACTAAACCATCGCGTAAACGATGACGGCACCCTAGACTTCCTCGTGAAGTGGGTCGGGTATCGTACCCCTACGTGGGAGCCCCGCCGGAACGTATCTGAGGAGAGCGTCTCTCGATACTTCGCACGCGTGCGACGAGCAACAACGTGAAAGGCCACGACGGCCCCCGAAAACGCACACGAGCGTCGGGTTAAGCGCACGCGTGCGCGACGTTGCACGATGCAACAAACGAAGGCGACGAGCCGCACGAACGGGAAGCGAAGGCACAACGAGTGGCCGGGACGTCCACCCTTGCGTTGGGGGGGCGCGATGCGTGCTAGAGCCGCCGCTCTTTTCGTTTTCGACACCATACGTTGGTTGAGGCACGAGCGCCAACGAAAGATTGGACGACGAGTCCACGCGCGGACGATTCACACGACGTGAAGAGCCACGACTGGCTCGACAGTGTTGACCGTCCCACGGGCAAAAGGTGACGACACCACGGGCCACGGACGGACAACACGTCAGATTTTTCGCGCGAAAAATTATACGTGGGCCAGCGGGCCATGGACGCACGGTGCGAAAAATCGGGCCGATTACAGTGCGCTAATCCGGCCAAATCTCGGGACACGCGTGCCCCGGAAATTTCGTAATTTCGGCACGTCACGTGAGCCATCGTACGTCCCCGTGGACAGCCGCTGACAACGAGTCGCATCGACCAACGAGGTCAACGCCAAACAGCTCGCGAGCTAACGGCTACGTGACGCCGGTAGGCGGAGAAACGACGTAGGACGGACGCGTCCCCAGCGAAGATGGCAACGGCCTCATTACGAAACTCCCCGCACGAAGCGGAACGAAGCTATACGTTAGCCGACGAATTAGACCAACGGGTCTCAGCGCACGAAGCGCGCGAGTAAAGCGTGCGAACGACGAGCCAACGAGGCCGCGACGACGGATGGCGAACCGTATCGCCATCGTGAGGCACGATGCCGAACGCGGTAGCCACGTACGGCAACCACGGAACGACACAACGGTGTCCTGCCACGCGGGCATAACGAACGACGCGCGGAAGCGAAAAGCCCGCCGGCCAGTCGAACGCACGTAACGAAACACGAATACGCAACGGCGTACAAGCTGGTAGCCAACGTAAACGGCACAGCTGAAGGCAACAAGCCGACGAAAAGTTGGCTCACGTAACAGCCTCAAACGTCCCGCGGGCATGCGAAACGACTTCGTCAATCGCGTCCCCGTCGGGTTCGCAAGTCGAATGAACGAAATTACGCAACGGCGTAGAGGGCGAGCATTACGTATGCCCAGGTGCACGTCGCACCACATAACGGATGAGCCAACGAAACGCTCCTCGGACGCCGCGGCGGACGGCGCCACCACGCGAAGTGGACTATCGCAACGATTGCGCCACCGGCTAACGTGAAGCCGCGGGAACGTGAAGCGCGACGGCGCTAACGGTGTTAACGGCTATACGAAAAGCCAAGCCCGCCGGCAAAGACGTTGTCTACGGAGCCGCGACGCGCCACGACGCACTGCCGCGTACACGCAACGGCGTGAAACGTCAAGCCAACTCACGCGCGAGTCGGCCTGACGCTTAGCGAATTTTTCGTCCGGCTCACCGGAGCGAATTAAAATTGGCACCGACGTGCTACGTGCCAGAGAGCTCGAACGCTCAACGGAATTCGACACCCGACGGGGTTATCCGCACGAGGAACGACGGCGGAAACGAATTCCGAGATAGTTACAAAATGATAACGCCACTGGCCAACGTGAAGCCGCGGCAACGCGAAGCGCGACGGCGCTAATGACGTCAACGGCTATACGAAAAGCCAAGCCCGCCGGCCACCACGTCGTCAACGAAACCGCAACGTACTGCGACGAATTACTGCGTACACGCCACGGCGTAGAACGTCAAACCGACTCACACGCGCGTCGGTCTGACGTTCGACGAAATTTTCGCCCAGCTCATCGGAGCAAATTAAAATTGGCACCGACGTGCTACGCGCTAAGGAGCTCGAATGCTCAACGAATTCGACACCCGACGGGGTTATCCGGACGAGGAACGACGGCGGAAACGATTCCTGAGTTAGTTACTAAATGATACGCACGCCAACGGGCTCTAAGATCGAGGTTAACGTACCACTCGCAGTGAAAAGCCGCCGCTACGCGCCGCCGCTCTGCCGAATAATTGCGTGTGCTACGAACCTGCCAACGGGCACGCGCCGCCGCGAACTCGAAGCACGGGCTACGTAAGCCGTACGACACCCGACGGGGTAGACGCCACAACAAAAAAAATTGTGGGGAGGGGCTTAACGCTAAACCCCTCCTCTTCTGCAGACGACCTGCCAAACGCAAATTACGAAGCTCAACGGAGCCATGCGATTACGCAAAGAAACAAGACGAAGTTTACGAGGCAATACGATGCTAGAGCCGACGTGGCCTACGAACTAACCTAGGAACGACCTAGTAGCGACGAGAACGCTTGCCCGCAGGGTCATACGGACCAGGGCCTTCGCCGCGGCTATCGTGGCTGCGGCTGCGACCGGGCTGAACGAAGCCCGGCGCGTATGGATCGACGGTCTGCGTGACCACGGGGGCTCGCTCGCGACGAGACGCGGGATCCCTAGCGTAAGGATCCGCAGTCCCGTGACTGCGCGTATCCGAAGGGCGCGCCGGAGCGGGGTCGCGTGGCAGGTACGCCGCTGCGTGGCCATACCCGACGGGGTCGCCGAAGCCGCCGCCACTCGCGTAACCGTAAGGTTCATTACGAACGCCAACGGGCGGCGCGTAACTACGAGTCGCCGCGGCGAGACGCTCCGAAATCGCGCGTTCCGTTGCCAAGCGGGCAGTCAGGTCCAACGTCTGGGCCCTGAACTCTTCGGCTGCGCGAGCCACGGACGAGATGAGGGAACGGATAACCCAGCCGTCCGCACGAGGCGGAGCGGACATCGACGTACCGAGAAGCCGACGGGCATCCTCATCGGAGACGCGGTCGTCCAGGCTCACGAAGCGTGGCGCGCGTTCGGCCGGCGTGGCCACATTCGGACGACCGACCTGGGCAACGTTGCCCCCTCCCGTAGCCTCGCGTGGCACGATCTCTCGAGGATCCGGCGCACGCGGCGCTTCGTTCTGATGGCCACGACGGCCAGAACGCGTCCCTCGGGGGCGCTCGTTGCCCCCGAGGCCGCCGAAATAACCGGCACGATTGCCACGACGGCGTTCGGAACGGGAAGCGACCCGCGGCACGTAAGCCCCATCGCTACGAACGGAGACGAACTCCTGGTTATCGCCGCTTGCGTAATCGGGACGTATAACCCGATACTCCGGCCCAACGCAAGGGCGCCGCGAACCCAGCCAACGCGCTGGTAACGGAGACGAACGTGTCGGAACCGTCCACCGGGATTGCACGAAGCATCTCGTAATCGGCCAGGAAGTCCAACGTGGACTCCGGCAGCAGGCACGCGCGCCCGAACACACGACGTTCCACGAACAGCACTACGGTGTTGAAAAGGGGGCCTCAGACAGTACTGCGAGACAGTGATTTTACTGTCTGAGACAGTAAAAATCACTATGCGGCAAATGAAAATTAATGCCACACTTGGAGACAGTGATTTGCACTGTCTGGCAGACAGTACGGAACACTGTCTGCAGACAGTAAAAAACACTGTCTCACAGTACTGTCTGAGGCAGTGAATGGAGACAGTAAAAATTAATGATTTATTCAATAGTTGGATATGATGTAATTTACTGTACTGGGCAGTGTTGGCGGATAGTGTTTTGTATTGGCCAAGGCAACATGGCCGGATAGTGAAATACGCTGCCTGGGACAATAGATGGAACCAACACGGTGCACTGTCCTGGGCAGTACCTGGAGACAGTGATTTTCACTGTCCTGGGCAGTACCTGGAGACAGTACTTTGTGCTGCCCTGGGCAGTACCTGTAGACAGTACTTTGTGCTGCCCTGGGCAGTACCTGTAGACAGTATTTCGTGCTGCCCTGGGCAGCACCTGTAGACAGTACTTTGTGCTGCCCTGGGCAGCACCTGTAGACAGTACTTTGTGCTGCCCTGGGCAGCACCTGGAGATAGTACTTTGTGCTGTCCTGGGCAGCACCTGGAGACAGTACTTTCGTGCTGCCCTGGGCAGCACCTGGAGACAGTATTTCGTGCTGCCCTGGGCAGCACCTGGAGACAGTAAAAGTAGTGTCCTGATATAGTAAAATTCGGTGTCTGGGAGTGGTGGATGAGATGGAGCGTCACGCTGTCGTGGGCATCTTTCTGGGGTAGAGGAAGGCAGTTCTAGCGCTATGAGGATGGGGCATGGACGGTATTCATATGGGAATGGACAGAATAGTACGGCTAGGAATTTTATTTCGTAGTGACTATGAGCTAGCGAGAGGTATACGCGGTAGGATAGGTAGCAATCTAAGAGGGTGCGATATGGGAAGCTTCACTCTGGATTTGTTTATTTGCGCAGGCTACATTGAGAATAAACAATCCCTATGTTAAAAATGCTACTACAACTAACACTATTCCGACGAGTAAAACTAAAACTACTAGAAAAGTCTAGAAATCTATCAACTGATTGAGCTGCATGAATAAGCTAGGAAATGAAGAGAAGAAGAAAAAATGATGTATAGAAAGGAAACAAGTTAGTGACGTTGAATTGGAGAGGGAAATTGATGGTGATTAGGAGACTAACGTACCTTAACAAATACCATTGCATCCCAAATTGAGATATGTACTCACAGGCAGAAAAGAAAATTAGTGGAGAAGTGGTAAGAGAGAAAGATAAATGAAAGTAGAAGTGGAACACTCACCGACTGGAAACCTGAGAAAGAGAAAACGAATAGAAAACTGGGTTAATGGCGTGAGTTGTGGAAACGTACCATCATGGTTCATATCCGTCGGAGACAAAGCAACAACTTTGGCTTTGGAAGCAGTATTGATGATCTAAAACTTACGCTTTGGAAGCAGTTTAGATGATCTATACGGCTTCCACGGCCAGGGTTGTTGCTTTGTTTCCGACGGATATGAAGATGGAAACAGGGATTTCCAGAATCTTTCGTTTAAGTAGTACTCTACGGGCGGAAATGACGTGTAGGAGAAAAATAGAGGGATGAGTTTGAAACGGAGCGGTGCGATGGGAGGCCCAGAAAAACGATACCTAGGCTGCGAATTACGCTTGGAAGCACATGATCTGGCAGAGGAGGCGCACATTATCGTATCTTCTACCGCCTTTTATTGTCTAGAATGACGTCATCACTACAGAAATATAGGAAAAACACTAGCATATGGGGCCTACAGGACAGGCGGAGGTGAAGAGTAAGAAAAATGGCGCACTTTCCTGGACGAGGAGTCCGCGCTTCCAGTGATGATGTGGATGGTATATATCGATAACGTCATTGTATGCTCCGAGTACACTTGGCAGGCAGTCAAAGCGGGCCACGTGGATGGTGGCGGTTAGGAAACAGCAGTGTCGAAGAATTTTTATAATTTTCATGTTTCAAGCGAGCAGTGAGTCTGCATTGCAATATATAAATGTATCCTAATTTAAGATATCACACCGAGTACGATTCAACGAGACATCGTGTTTTCACCTTGTGAATAGGGCCGAGAATATGGTAGAGTATACGAGTAGGAACTACGTGCATGAGAAAATCAGATTCAGTATTAGTGCTTAGAGCATCACTGCGTAACAAACGGAAGTGGATACGTCTTGGCCAGGATGGTGTTTAGGGAATGCGATACAAGATAGCAAAACGATATTGAGTAGGTCGAGCCCGGATGAAATAGCAATCATTGTGCATAAAGTAATGAGCATAGGAAAAATCATTGTGGTGAAACAGTTCATTGGATCGAATGAAAGCCAGGAAAGGTTTCTTAATGGTTGAATTTAGTGGCGGAGAAATATAATTCTGCGCTATAGCGGAGAAGTAGCGGAGAAGAGTAAATCTCCTTCAGCAAGCGAGACATGCATCAATATTGCCCAGTATAGTTCGTCTGAAGTGCAAGTTGAACCTCGCAAAGTGAATATCAGAGGTCGTTGGCTAGTGGTTGAAGAAGTCTGCAACGATGGAGCAATTCTTGAAAACGGATTTGGCTGCAGAAAACTATTCCGAACAGGCCAGAGTTCGTGCAGTTCTCTTCGACGGAGAATCTGGCTGGGTGTACGGTGAAATTGTTGTTCAACGGATCGTTTAGGGGTGCTCCGGACGTCCAAAATTGTGTCAACCTCGAGATGACGGCGTACTACACTTGTAGCCGTTGGTGGGCCGGGCTGAAACCGAACTCGGTTGGTACCATTGGGCAGGAATGGATTGCTGGTTTGTTGGAAATCTTCGGGTACGTGAAGGAGGTGGCCGAGTATTGGAACGTTTCGGATGTGTTGAGGATGCTGGATGGCTCCATTCCCAGCGTGGGTGACCCGAGCAAGAGCTTCGACATTCACTCACGCGTTGTCGAAGTTTTTGCGCTGATGGTGCCCAAGAAGGGTTCTGAGCGGACTTACATCCCAAGGAAGGCCCTCCCAATGGCTCCAAGTTTGAGAAAATCTTTCCCAATCGGAAGTCTATGTTTTGAAAGGACGCCAGGAAAATGCTCCTGCGCGTAACTGGCTACCGCGACATGTAAATGCGGAAAACAATTTTACGTGGTGGACCCACACATCCCACATGCTGCGCTCCCAGTCACATGTGGTCATGATTCCGCCAACCCTTCCCCTTCCATTTCCCTGACCATCCCTTCATCCTCCATTCCTTTGCCTTTGAAGAATCCAATTTAGGTAGTACCACCTCAATTAGATTCTTCCAGCTATTCCGAGGTGCCTCTGTTTCTGCCACACCCCTGTCGTGTCTGCATCGTCCGGAGTGGAAACTTCTGGGAAAGTGATGCCCAAAAGGAGTACCTACCTGAAAGAGAGTCGTTCCGGTCGTGGTGGAACAGCGACGGCGGGTGGTGCGAGCCTGTTCAGGTCGTCGAGCTGGAGAGCGCACCCAAGGATGCGGGTAAAAGCTCCATCCTTGGGAAAGCGCAACTGGGAAACCGCTTCTGCGACGCCCGAGCCCTCTACCAAATTTGGTACTTTTAAAAGAGGAAGCTCAGTGAGACTTCATCAAAGTCGTCGTCAGAAAGAAATCCAAGTCGGCTTCCAGAGGACGTTCTCGGGAGCCGATTCTCCAGTTCGACGACGCCCATGAAAATCCTATTCCCGACAGTATCGTCGATGAGAATGTGGCCGCCGTTCTCCCCAGCGCAATTGCGTCTGGTAGCCCGATGAAGTACTACATGGAAATTACGACGGTAGAGACGGTGCGGCGGAAATAAAGGCGGCAGCATTCCTGGCAGCTGCATCGCCAGGTGCTGAGGACTCGGTGGTGGAATAGTACTTTGCGGTGAAGCGGCGTTGCTGGACAACATGGGGGTGGTTGTTGTGGAAGGCCTCGCAGTCGTCCACGGCTGGTAGCGCGCGACGCATGACCTCTTCAGTCACTTTTCTCGACAGTTCAGGTTGAGGAGGTTGAAAAGCCACAGAAACCCTCCCAGCAGTCTGATTCTGATTATGAAGACAGGAAACCACAGGACGAGCCCCCAGATTTCGCCAAGCCCGGTTTTGATCCTTCGCCGTGGCATTTCATCCACAACGTGGGTGTGCTGCGAAGGACCGCATAGATGGTGGTCGTGGGCGACTCCCCCTGCCGCGGTGTGAATTGTGCGACAAGCTGGAGGAGGGGAATTTGGATATGTACAGGAACAAGTTGGTGGCAGAGCTTGCTCTTGGTGTTTGTGCGGATTTCTTGAAGTTGGGAATGGAGGGTGAGGATCCTGTCTTTTTCCCGAAGACAGGATTACGGCTGCTTCTTAAAACAGATGGGGCTGCGGACCAGGATGGGCACACGGACTTCTGAGTATCCCAATTTTGAGGAGTCGGACCTACCCAATCCCATCCTATTTCATGATGTCGAGCGGATCCGATGGGTTCTTTATAGTAGCTGCACCTTATAGTCATGTATGCCTGGTCCATACGGACGCCGACATGTGGAAGGTTCCCGTTAACCACTTTTATGTGCCACCCTATTCCGTCTTAGTTGATCGCGGTGACCTTACCATTACGGGGTCGGCTTCAGGTGAGGAGTCTTCCTGTGGAGCAGAATTTAGTCTATGGTCTGCCCACGCGCGGCCACATCTACTTGAAGACTGAGAAGGACGTCCTCACGGACCACATCCACACCGTCGAATATTAAAAGTATGACAGGAGCAATAGATAGCATACGAGAAGTATTAAAACCTATGCTATTGTTCCCTGCTATGAAGTTCTGTCTTTCTCATCTCAACATTATTCGCTTAGCCCACCTTTCTATTTTCATCTCTATACATCTGACCTTCATGTCATAGTTTAGTGCTACTAAGCCTATTGATTGCTACATTTTTTGTATTAGTCTACAACTTTACATGATTTCACTAGCTAGACCGTAGGGGGGACTAGTTTTAGACCTTGACAACCCGTGAGGTTCGACTATAAGAGACGTTGCTGAGAAACATGACACAGAATGCTCCTGGAAGCCACTCACAGCCGTACAAACGTTCTGCTGAGCCATTTCCTGACTTCCCAATTCCTTGCTCACCCTTCCCTAGGTGGGAGGGGGACGGAACTCTCAGCCCCTTACAGCGGGAAGCCGTTTACCGGGGATTCTTACAGCAAAGTCATCGTTACGATGACTTTGCTGTAAGAAAGCGTTTCCATTACAGTGGCCAAGAATTTTTTTCACCGGGTAAAAACAATCATGGCAGCTGTAATGATTTATTTTCTTACAGCAAAAGTCATCGTAACGATGACTTTGCTGTAGGAAACGTTTCCATTGCAGTGGCCAAAGAATTTTACGGGGTAAAAAATCAGCAGCAAGAATTTTTACCGGGTGAAAAATCGTGGCTGCTGTAATGATTTATTTTTACAAGCAAAGTCATCGTTACGATGACTTGCCTGTAAGAAAGCGTTTCAATTACAGTGGCCAAGAAGAATTGTTTACCGGGTAAAAAAATCATGGATGCTGTAATGATTTATTTTCTTACAGCAAAGTCATCGTAACGATGACTTTGCTGTAAGCATCCCTGGTAAAT